>JAUZND010037780.1:0-44916 GCA_034780555.1 Coelogynopora nodosa
GGGGTGGGGTAGGTAATGTTGCCAGTTGTTTGTCCCAGAACAGCAGTTAACTATACAACTAATAATGTAGTCACAATCAATCTCTTCGAAATCATATACCTTATATTATCAATGTTTAACATTCAGATTATGAAAACTTGTTTATACAATTTTTACCGCGTTTAATAATGTGATAAACACATGGGTACCCACCCACAGCTATTCCAAAAAGTTCTTTAAGGAACCCAGCTCAAAAATAAGGACATTCTTCAATGAAATCGTATAATAAAATACGTTTCCATTCTTACAAAAATAACACAGTATAATGTTTAAAACATCTGGATTACAATGATAGTAATAAAACTGTTATTACTCTAGGTATTACATAATGATAATTTACAAAACGCGTAGGTGTGTAATATGGCATATGTGTGCAAGTGCAAAAGCGGGATTATTCATATGAAATTTATTTACACTGTTGGCTATGGTAATTTCCATTAAGCCAATTTTAAATTGGTCTCTGACTCTTTCAGTTCCAGTTCCTTTGCCTTGACTGCCCCTCGAATTGCCTTAATATCGACAAAAATGTATTTTCAGAAAAATTGTCTAACGAAAAAAACGTGTTGTTGAATTTGTTGAAATTCAGGACATTTACAGATTACAAGGACAGCATCTGAAAATCAGTAATAATCAGGACGTTTTTAAGGATAACTACCAAATTAAAGACTATTCAGGATAATGAAGACTTGTGGGTTTCCCTGTAAACATTCGAAGTATCCCAAAATTAGTACATAAGAGTGATTTGGGCCTGCTTTTACGAGAACTTCAGCATTCAGGGTGCTGTGTGGTCGTGTCTAAAAACATTGCGCCACAATGACAACGTGTATCAAATTTAAGACATATCTTATCTTAATGTCTAGCAACACATGACGATAATATGCTCTATCTCTCTCTTTTCTCTCGAGGCTGGATTTCATCATTTCTCTCATCATTTCAGGATACTTCGAAATATCAAACCGGCTCAGCATTTTTATATTTTAAATGTAGGTAATATGTACAAAAACAAATATAGGTCTATTATATGTATAAGTTCAGCAGATTGTATACTTGAGCAACACTGCAATCAAATTCTATTTATAAACCAGTATAAACCATTATAGTGCGACAACAACTATTGTGCAAAGAATATTTATTATTATAATATATATATATAAATACTAGTGGTACAGTAAATAAATACAAATAACACCGTAACTCCTGACAACGCAATAACCTATGCAGTGTATCATACACATGACATATTCTGGATGACTGTATCAATAATTCACTCATCGCCAGCGTCGTCGTTCCTGGATTTATAGCCACCAAATCAAAGTCTCCCGGGGGTACAATGTCTAAAAATATGATAAGTTATTATTCCCAGAAATGAGTGAACTCTTGAGGTTATTCCCAATTTAGATCGGCGTTCCCAATATAGTCATGACCTGAGTCGCTGTGTGAACCAATTTGTGAATAAATGAAATAAATGAAAGTTATAGTATGAAATCTTGTGAAATTTCTTTATTTAATCTAATTGTTTTGGTCGTCAAGCACAGCATCATCTGGTAAGTCAGATATTTATATAATTAAGCGCTATTGTCTTCGTTTCTAAAAATAAACCAGATTGGTTGGTACTAACCAGATCCCGCTAAATAGTCAACAAAAACTCGTCATGTGACAATAATATAGTACTAGACATAAGACATAACAAATCCGCACAAATAATACCCGCTATTAACCGTATACTACTGCCCATCAAAACCAGTAGTATCGACAATTAACAGCCGTATAATCAGTCCAACCTGAGGAATCCAGGTGCTGCACAACGCCGGAAACCAGACAGTCGGCATTTTCCGACACCCGAACGACCGCGTGCGGCTCAAAGTCGAGACTGATCTGGTTCAACTGTTGCTGGAGGGTGTCGTTGTCCGTGGACACGACAGTTGTATTGTCGTCCACAGAGGACAGAGTGACCAGACGGAGTTTATCGCCCTCTAGCTTCAAGTGTGGCTAAATTGATTGATAATAAAAGAAAAATTCTAATTATTAAAAACGTCAAAACAAAATAGCACCGATATCTTGAAAGTGTTGCAATGACTCGAGCAGCTGCTAATATTTACCATAGTAATAATAGATCAATTATTTTCTACCTTATGTAAGCGATTAACCAATAAGATTAACAGCAGGTAATGAAGCGGACATTATCTCATTTTATTGTTGCTTTTTCTCATAAACCTTAGATTAAAACAGACTCAAAAGACAGTAATACGAATCCCTAAGTCGTTGGTTTCCCTCTTCAACTATTAACGGAAAAACCTGTTTTTTTTCAGGGGGGGGGGGAGGTAAGGGAATTCCAATTTGAAACCCCTCATCTGCGCTCTCTATTTCCCGGTGTTAACCCTTATTCCTTCCCCTTTCTTTTCTCTCTTTTTCCTAACCCCCTCACCCCACCTGGGCAGGTTTGCAGTGTAGCCGAGCTGGTTTTACTTAGAACTCTGAGGTGTACTGTTTCATCATACAATATTCACAGACACGCACACGCATACAGTGCTCGCTATGGTTGTTTCCAATCATCTCTCTAAATTGATTTAATTATCTCTTGTCTAATCCAACCTATTAATATACAATTGAACGGCGAGGTCGTCTGTCTGTTTTTCCAGAGACGATCGGATAACAACAGTGCCACTTCAAACCCCCCCCTACTATGTACAATATGGTTATGAAACTGACAAGGAATTGTATTTGGTCGGCCGCCGGCATATATTAGATAAACGTACTCGATGTCGCGAGAGAGAAAATGGACGAAATAATAACTATATGACCTTATATTAATGTCAGTCGTTAACCCGTTTTGTTACTTATTGACAAATTGATGCCACAAACACAAATAATCTTTTGTTACATAGCATTATACACTGTTGTAATGATCGATTTTAAAAAGTCAGTCAGGGGAATGTTGAAGCAATTAAAACCACGAATTAAAATAAGTAAGGCAATTATTTACTGCGAATTCTTTTAATAAAATATTGGTTGCTTTTAACAATATACTTTTCGATATGTAATACAAAAGAATACAAATAGTTTATTAAATGTATACCCGCAATCACAAACATTTTTAAACCTATGTATTGGAGCCAAGTGGAAAATAGACAACATTTCAGTGGTTAATACTGTTATAATCGATATCTGTACTACTCACTGAACGTAAATGGAGAAGTAGTATTAACATTCATTCCCTTAATTCACTGCAACAAATCAAAGACAAAGGAAATCGACTGCCAAACAAAGTTTTTCCAGAGATCAATATCAATATCAACCGAACTCTCCAGACAGGTCAAACATGAGAAATGTGTTAGCTCGTCAAACCAAACACACACAGACCACATTATATCTGACACAGTTCACGGCCATTCCGACCATTGATTGTGCACTTTACTTAATCGATTAATTACAACGCGCGATCTGGTGCATTATAATTATCGATCTCTACAATATTATTATATATATTGTATGTTAACACTACAACCACTACGGAGGAGAGGGAGGTCAATATGACCGCACAAAATCCGATGTACAGGTCGCATAGGTAAATTTACGTATAAGCTGCATCCCTCATGTTATAATTAAAAAGCCTAATTTTTAAAAAATTCAGTGACACAAGTCACGCATCCACTTTTTGCTCGTAAATAAAGGCTCCGAAGGTTCACGTATATACAACCTTTACCGGTAATTCAAGCGCAGATTCAAACTTAGTTTCAATTGGAAATGCAGGTGCTATAATTCACACAAATAATGCAACTGAAGCAACTGAAAATTAGCACTTGTATTTCCAGTTGAATCTTCGGCTGGATCGTGGGTACACAAGAATTGATGGTAGCTAAACCCTATTCCTTCAATAAGTTAACCGATATTCATGACACGTTCAATTGCTGCCTTCTTCAACATCATGCGTATTGAAAAGTAGTTTTTTTTTTACTATTATTATTTTATATTATGTATGATTTCAGAAATGGGATGAAAAACACAACTTTCACAACAAGCCTCTGATGATCACTTTTGTAAAAATTTGGATTAGTTAATTCAAGTTAAATACAGCATTTGAGAGATCAATACATATTACTTAATAGGATAATGATCTGGTAAATTTGATTAGATCAAAAATGTGTTATTGAGAAGAAGCACATAATATATGTATAGTTTATGCACAACCAATCTTAGATCAATTCTGGAATCACAGCATACCGGAGCAAATAAATAACTTTCCCGATTAAGCATATAACATGATCTTAAGTCAGGTGTAAAATATCGAATTTCAACAAAATGGGTAGTGCATTTTTTAAATGAATAACATGTTTTTCATCTTCCCCCCCTCGGAAACTCGCCGAATAAAGTACGAAACCATTGACCTCATTCAGTAGCTAGCTGTTAATTTCATTTTGTCCATTCAAAGTTTAAGGAAATAAAATAATTATTAAACTTGTAAACAATGGAGATTGTATGTATACTATAGGAAACAAGTTCAACTATCACTTACATAAAGATGACTTCAAGGTGACACTATAAATGGCTGCATAATAAATGTTGGCGGCCATCTTGGATTTCGTATATTATGTGACCACCAATATTAACAGAAGTGTAAAAATGTTTAATGAGAAAATCTACACTTCAAGTTCACGCAAGGTTCCACCATAATGACGCCATTCATAGAAAACAAAACAAAACTGAGTTAAGAATTATAATATACATCTACAGGTAATATACATCTACAGGAACATGATAAAATCTGCAATGCAATAAACTTCCCATAATCTTTTTTTTTCTGAAGAAAACTCTTTCCATAACGTTCATGACAATAGTCTATCAAATGATTTCAATGAATATAAGCCTGCTTTCATCTTTGAGGAACGTGACCTTCTGAGGGACATTAGTTTAAAACAATAAGTTCGAACGATATAATTCGCCAACATTAATCTGCTACTTACAGTATACACACTAAAACTCTAACAGCAGGCTAAAATAAGAAAAGAAAAACAATCAATATTAAATTAAATTATTTAAATTTAAGTAAACCGCGAACTAACCCCATAACAAACTCGGGTAGCCCAGCAGACCTGTATAAAACGTGCATATCAGCCGAACGACCAAGGATTGAAGGGTGAATTCGATCCAGTATTATATGTTTGATCCACCACCCCCTGTTTAACGTATTATTGCTCATATATACTAGGATATAGGGTATATCCTTGCTATCTACCAGGGCTTATAAAATAACCTCTCTCTTATCTCCCCAGTTGATGTGTTGGCGATAATCAACCCCCCTCCTTCCCTCCCCATATCAACTAACTAAGTCGACAAAATGTCAATCTCCAGTCATGTGCTCCCCTACTTTTGTTTACAGTGTATATCCATCCCCTCTGCGGTCTGTGACTCTGGCTGTATGGGAACAAATCACTAACCGTTTGGGGATAAATTTAGATATCAATATTTCAATATTAATTTATACTCGTATAATACACATTGCTGCTCGGTTATACGTGAAAATAGACAAATTGATCGCAGCGCTGGTTAGCCTTCACAGTATAATATACATCACTATATATTTTAATAACTTAAAACATAATTGCAGAGGTTTGAACAACCTAATTCGACTTTTTTATCTTCCCAGATTCTCTCAGATGTAATTCATTAGCATTCATAAGAATCATAAGTATACCCGGCACCCTCGCCTGTCATAGAATAATAATAATACACAGGTAGGTAGCGAACATTTTGAATATGTATATATATATATATATATAGATAGTCACTCACTCCTAGTACAAAAGAAAAACGGGAGCTCTTAAAAATAAAATGAATCTACAAATCAATAGCAATATATATCCCTGTGTAAAAAATAATAAACAGAGGGGAGAGTGGAGACGGGAACTGTCGCTACATCTACGGGGAACGACAACATTCAGATTTCAGACAAAATATGCGCTTAGAGTAATTGTCATCACATTTTATAGCAGCCTTAATATATCCACGGCAAAATACGCGGTGATTATAATATTATATTATAATGTGAACATTTTCGCCACGTTTAACTGAAACATAATACGCAAGTTAACACAGCATAATATACAGAAAACTCCAGCATAGCTTAGCCTATACCCGTGGCTGGCTACGCTTGGCATTATCATAATTACAACGTAGTGGTAGACAATGCCGCTATATACAGGGGGGGGGGGGGGGGGTAGGCAAGTAGCATGTGCCAGCAAAACAAGCGATAACAGTATAATACTGCTTTTTAGTCAACCCCGAATTTTACTTACAGAATAAAAAAAATATATGGATTATTCAAAAAGGTGTATCACATTGAAGATGTTGGTTGTCTTTCCCTTTAAACTATTTTACCCAATGTATACATTGTATGAATATACCTATGTAGGTGGTGGCTGCGTTACCTAAATGCCGATAATTTGTAGAAACTGTTCCCCGGCTAACTAATCTTACCAGTATAAAATAATTCGCATTTTATTTTAAAAAGCACCTGAGCGAATCGATAATTTTGAAGGAAAATCAATAAATACACAATATATAAAAATATCAATATTGGATTATAAAGTATTGGCATACTTGCCTGGCATTTATTTATTCTATAAATCCCGTAAACCAGAGTAAGAAATACATAGCGATTTGACTCTTATATTGATCTCTTGCGGTTCAATACCACTAACTTCTTACCCGAATTTTACAAAATAATGATTTAAAAACTGACAGTAGTAAAATAGTTAATGTAGTAAAACAGTTTTAGATATACAGGCAATAGATTATATATATATATACAATGTATATTAACTCTTAAAATCAATTTATTAAAAAATATTTAACACTACTGTTTTGTTACCCATTTACATGAAACTTACCAGAATAAAACAATTTTCTATTGAAGAAAATTTACAACGCAATGTACATATATAAAATCAATAAGAGTGAAATCTCCATTGTGTTCTTACTCTATGTCGTAGATATGTATATATAGAAAGACTGAGTAAAGTATTCCAGTGAATATTATTTAAAGGATGTCAACTATATTACATATCATATTGTTTAGTTATACTTGTTCATAACCTCCATGTCATGATTACTCAGTTTTTGTTGTTGTATTACTGTTTCTTCATTAACAGAATGTTTTGGCCCTATAAATCCATTCTGAAATAACTTTTGTAAACATATTATATTATGAGAAAACATCGGAAGCTTGCCCCCTCTATTATTTGGTCACTGCATAGTAGAGTTTGGATTGAAGATAATCCCCCTGTTGAGCTTATAAGTTGAACCGTTGTGTGTTCCTCTCGAATAAATATAATTTTTTTATCGTGTTAGGTTTTTAATACCAAAATTCGAGTGCGTATATTATTGTATAGCATACAATAGATTTAACAAAACACACATTGCGGTATATTATCATCGTTTATTCAAGTTAAAATCTCACAAACAATAATAAAACATAGATTAGAGTAGAAATTTAAAAAAAATCAATAAATAATTTTTAAGAAGCCTTCATTTAAAATTTAAAATCAATCGATGGATTTTGTAAAAAATCTTTATTGGATCTAAGTTAATTAATTTAAGGTTGACACCTCATACCACCCCGTGTCGAGAACAACTAAACTATATGTTATACAGTTCTGTTCAGTTTAATCAATGACCATTTTTTCATCTGTAGAAAATCAAATTTGAGATTATAATAACAATATTTTCCACATATTAATTTGCCCTATTAGTAAATAGCACGGCCAACCCGTTTGTATACGTTATATAAGGAAAAAATTAACCCCGACTAAAGTTAATGACAGCGCAAAGTCTCTAGAGACAAAAATATAGGAGCAGTGACACACACCGTTTCTTACAAAAATTTATTGATAGATGCCTACAACTGAAAATTATATATACAGAATATTTATAGTATCAATATACTTTTTTAAAGGTAACAACAGGTGTGACGCAGTAGAGACAGAGAGAAAAAAGTTGAAATATTTCTCTATAGAACACACAGCTTTACTTTAAATAAACTATTGATTATTAAAATAGCAAGCTTTGCCGAAGAATACCTATTATGGCCTACTCTGGGACTATCGAGGTAAAAATGAATAATTAAAAAATAGACGAATACACGTTCAAGTTAGCTCCCCCTTTGTTGGTGACATCTCTTGCAGGACACGTCGAGAAGAACAAGGTTACAGTTATTATTGTCAGTGTTCACCTTGTCCTGTGCGACGATATAGTTTAATCGAATTTCTTTTCTGTAATTATTTCTTTGTTTTTTGGTGACCTAAAATACACTTTTACTAAAGACAGGTTGATTTAGCACCGCTCAACAATGAATAGATGAAAGAATAAAAAACAAGGGAACCTTTATTTCATCCAGGAAATCAATTGTACGGAAAATATAGAATTCTAGAAAACAAACGATTCGTTTTGAGGCAATATTGTGTATTACAAACGTATCTTTGTGAAATTCGTGAAGTTAGTTTGAATGTCAGTTTAAACATTCAGTTTTCACAAAATTAAACTTATAGTAGGTTCAGAGATGTTTGAATCATGATGTATTATAGCTATATATAGATAGTAAAAAACTAAGGAACACCATACGAAAAACTGACACTGCAGATTCATGTATAACTAATGTATTATATACAGGGCTGTCAACGGACTTTGAGCTGCGGCGGAAGAAAATATAACTAATACAATCCAATCTTTTGGGTGCCCATGGCGAGCATGGCGGAGCGAGCCTATAAGTCCGAGATCGCAAGAAAAAAAATTGATTACTATTGAATCCGAAATGTAGAATGAGGTATGTCGGATATAGTCTCAGAGTACTGATGCAGAGATCAGATATTCACAGCCATCGGTGGGGCACAAAACCTGCCGGTACAGTAAAAGCTATCTCTGAATAATCACAGATTTCACGAAGACAATCACGCTGATCAGACGCATACTTATGATCAGTAGGTAGATCAAATAGTAAACGGTCTACCTGATTACCCATTGCGAAACAAAAAGTCTTCGTTGAATTATGAATGTGGTGGCAACTATCGTCAACATCAACTCTCAATAATATATATATATCTACTAGTATAACATACCAGCTCCTTGTGTTTGAACCATTGTGCGATAACATAAGCACATACATATATTATGAAAAAGAGTTAATACACAAATAATATGTATAGTGTATATCATATGAGTTAACTGTGTGTTTGATATGTTCATTATGAATCGTCAACATCATAATTAATAATAACATAATTAATATGATTATTTATAGTTTATAACATTTATACAAGTTATGAATCATATTTTAAGGACCTGTACGAACACTGCTGACTGCATGTCGACATACCTAGAAAACTAATAAAAAGTATAAAAGTGAAAAAAAACTGACTCCCTCCCTACCCCCTAAACCTTCTGTTTTTATTGCCGATTTTTACGAATCTTGACCCATCAAAATTCTCACTAAAAGATTGACAACCCTGTATATAATATGAGAAACTATGTAGAACATACGTGCAAATAACGTAGAATCCACGTAGAACATACGTGCACATAACGTAAAATACACGTAGAACATACGTGCAAATAACGTAGAATCCACGTAGAACATACGTGTAAATAAAGTAGAATCCACGTAGAACATACGTGCACATAACGTAAAATCCAAGTAGAACATAATGGCAAATAAAGTAGAATCCACGTAGAACATACGTGCAAATAACGTAGAATCCACGTAGAACATACGTGCACATAACGTAAAATCCAAGTAGAACATACAAGTACGTGCAAATAAGGTAGAATCCACGTAGAACATACGTGCACATAACGTAAAATCCACGTAGAACATACGTGCAAATAACGTATCATACACGTAGAACATAGTACAACTAATGTATAAACCACGTAGAATATACGTGCAAATAACGTAGAATCCACGTAACCCCTGATGATATTTATTCACTTTAGCACTACTAACCCACACACACTATACAGGTGAGGACCATTACTTAGGTAGAACCTCAATGAGATGTTAAAAATCGATCGATACTAAAGAGCTACATGCTAGTTAGGCAGGCAGGACGTTTCTGTAGATTAAATTCAAAGTCGAGAACAAATTAAATATGTTTTTAGAGCAGCAGTTGTTAGCTCGACTGTGAATTGAACAACATCTCGCCATATTATGCAAACGATGTGCAGGCTAAATATAGATTGACTAGACAGTATTATTCTAAACCTTAATGAAGAGGTATTCTTCAAAAAAATTCTGTAGAAACATTTAGGAAATATTTTGACCGCATATTGTATATTAGTCTCGGGTGTAGGAATAGTGCATTAGGCTTCACATAATATAAAAATTTTTACAAAACAAAAAATAAAGCTCACAAGACGCGTAGCAGCGTAAGACCTGTTAAACAACCACTCATTCCGATAAACAAGTACTAAAACGCTCATCTAAAACAAAGCATTCTGTGGTTTATAATAATCTACTATCTCGATTTAAATCTTGCAACTGTTACAAAACAAAGTCCGCGGCCTACTCAACTGGAGCTAATCATGCCCAATAATATTATATTGAATTTGAATAATTCAACTTATTACTTAAATACAGAGACAGTTTTCCGATCAGGATTAGGGAGAGGGATTTATGAATTGTTTTCTTCTACCAGAACGAGAGAGAGAGAGAGAGAGAGAGAGAATGTTAAACTTAGAACAAACAGGCAACATCCAATTATATGTTATTAGGAACACAAACTTCTATTTGTTCCATAATTGAACTGGAGTTGCAGGGGTGGGGGAACTATGTAATACTGATAGACACTATATCACCAAGTTGCATTATAACAACTGGAAAGTTGGCATATAAATCGTATAGGAATATACCTATCCATAGAGTACCCCTTTTTATGGTTTGACTGTTATGTAAGTTACAATATATATATATACAACTAATTTATTCAGGATATATTGTCGTCATTAGCCTGTCTATACTGCAACAATAGACAGGTTAAGTTACTATTAGCAAGTAGACACACCTCGCTCCGTTACCATGTTTTCTGGGGAAATATGGAGCCGAACTTCAACAACCTCCCCCTCTCCGTAAAAATACAATTACGAGAGTTATAGCAATAGTTTACAAAATAATAATGAAATACTAACTAACTTGATTAAACTGAAGTGACACAAGAATTTGTGCTAAAAATAGGTATTATTGATTGATTCAGATGAGAGAGAAAGAGAGAGGATGAGGAGACGAGTCAGTCAGTTATACGCGAGCTATATATATACATTGTATATATCAATTCATAAAGACGAGCCCTATGATAAGGCGGGGCAAGTGGTTGTGAATACAGATGTATCATTATATCTGATTAACTGTTCACAAGTTACAATTTCGAAATTATTTATTCAGTGTCACTAGAAATGAGAGAATTGCCGGCAGTGTGCCTGTGCCTCTGGCATCTTTTATTCGATATACCGAAAAATATCGGCGGTGCGCGGAGCATAAAATAAATGTTTTCTCTTCTACTACATAACTGGCTGGCCGGCCTGTGTAAAACAGGGCTAAAGGAGGGGCAGGGTAGGGGGAGGGGGAAGTTTCGGGGTCAAAATAATAATAACAACAACAAGCCACTGTCTGCCCCAGTTATAAATATACTCTGAATAAATCAACCAATTGGGATATTATGGCGACGTTACTAAGATATGTTTAATGTTGTGAAATTAGTCAATACATTACGATACATTATAAACAGTTTGTAAAATTGGCCCATTTTGTTGGAAATGACAAGAGGCATATAAAACGAATTTTACAAATACCTACACTATGATAAACGATTATTTAACATCTGAAAACTATAAGGCAGCAATCAGGTGTTAATATAAACAACATGTCACAATATGTGCATCACAAGATGATTATACTACCTCTTATTTCTTTACCTTAACAGCTTCACACTTTTTCGTAAAATATTGGTAAGATACAATATATGGGTACAATCATCGCAATATCTTTTTTGTTATATTTGTAACATCACTGTGAACTCCTAAAAGTAACTCAGGAAGATCCTAGCAAGTTCCTGTAAAGATACTATCAAGTTCCTGTCAACATCCTAGTAAGTTCCTGTAAAGATCCTAGCAAGCTCCTGTAAAGATCCTTGAAAGTTCCTCTAAAGCTAGCAAATACCCCTAACAGTCCCGGAAAGTTCCCTGAAAAGTCCCACCAAGTTCCCGCCTCATTCCTCCCCTCACCAGTTGGCCTGCCTCGGGCTGGTGCAGGGTGACCACGTGGTCCGGAGTGGCCGTGTGCTGCTGATGCCCCCCGTCGTCCTGGGACACGGACTCCTCCGGGTCGTCACTGTTGAGCACCACATCGCTGTCCACCGTCACGTCGCCCACGTCGTCAAGGTGACCACCGTTGGGGTCGCAGCACTGCATCAGGCTCTCCACCACAATGCCGAGCTCCCTAGATGGGGGAGGACGGGTGGATGGGGGGAGACAATTGAGAACCAGCGTGACAAAGTTGGATATCGTAACAACCATTTTTCTTCAATACATATTATATACACTATTGTTTTTAAATTGTAATCATTATTTAAACTAATTGAAAAGGCGCAAAGGAAACGCATGATTACAGTATTACATGAAGGTAGCAAGTACAAGTACCAACATTGTGCTGAAAAGTACAAAATTCAAATGGCACAAAAGTACAAATACCAGATGGCGCAAAAGTGCAAATACCGAAAGTTGCAAAACTACAAATTGGTACAAAAGTACAAAATTGAATTTAAGCCTATAGTCAATTTACACACAACACTTTTATGAATATGGCCCACGTCAATAGACCGGATATGTAATTATTCTGATATTTCAGATTACCTGATTTTAAAGTACATTAGAAGAGTAAGTATCCATTTCTAAACGACTAGAAAGACCGACATTACGGACAATTAGCAGTTTTAAATCCAACCATACTTGTCGATAAATGACGTAAAACCTAGTCTTATATATTATAAATAAACAGCGTCGGGAATTAATTGCATTTAAGGTCATCAAAAATGGTTTATGTGAATTATAGCCACTAACTAAAATTAATTTACAAAAATTGTCAACATTTTCAGTTCAGCCTACTTTATGGCTAGCCTGTTAAAATGAATACATAAATATGTTCACAGCACGTAGAAGAAATGTACCGATGGTTATTCAATACTTCCAAAGAACAAATTTCCACCTCTTCAAGGTGAACGGAGATCAGTATAGTCACCGTTTCCCTCAGCGACATAAAAAGAACATTTTACGACTCTATAGCCTAGGCAAAAATAAACAGGTATTGTAAAACTACTATAATTCCGAATAGGCTGTGTAACATATAACTTTCTTATAAGTCTCAAATCAGTTTCATATATGGTAACCCTTGAATCGAAGATCAATAACACAAAAATAATAATTAAGCAATGACTTTTTTTATGTTATTCTTCTAGTTCAATTCGTCAAAACCATTACACAAAAAAAACCCCCCCCCCCCCCCGCCACCTTTCTCTCTCTCTCCTAAATATTTCCTTTCATTGGTGTCAACAAAAGCCTACGCGGAAACGGATCAGTGAGCAGTTCCCAATGGAACCTCTCAGTTGAGACGAAAGACGTGTTCCTTCCTCGAGGTCTAGACACTGTATACGTGTTCATAATTATAAAAGGGACATCAAATGGGCAGCAAACAAAGCAGATTTTTTTCCAGCTGTTCTGCGCAAGGACTGTTTGTTCCTCTCTAAATTGATTGATCAACTATCCAAACTTGAACGGTGTGTTGGTACACTTGAATGGGTACACCTTGGCATAGGTACACTAGCACACTTAGCTATTCAACACGTTAATAATTTACGATATCGTTAGATTAGGAACTAAATTAAAGCTGACGGCAAAAGAGAACTGCACAGAGCGCTTCAGAATGAAAAGAATGTCCACAATAATTAGCGTCAAATTGGGTAAAAAAACATACCTCTAATCGATGTTGAAGTGGATTTATTGTTTTGTGTTGGAAATTTAGTAGAACTGAAATTGTACAGTAGTATGTTTTTGGTACTAGGTAAAAATTGCTAACTAATTGAATCTCTGCTTGTATAAGTAATATACGTATATGTAACCTGTATCAATCAAAATATTATTTTACCGGGAATACGTACGTACAAAAGCAACAAGAATATTTTATAATAAATGATTTTTAATAATTAAGAAATAGAGTTAAATAATATACATGTATTACTGTGGTTAATGTTGTAGTCAATTTTGTAATGTCTGACTTATGGATGTAGAGTCATGGATGAAAAACTTGGCTGCAAGATGGAGTCATGGATGGGAATGATTCAACTTGGCCGCAATATGAAGTCATGGATGAGAATGATTGAGCTTGGCCGCAATATGGAGTCATGGATGAGAATGATTGAACTTGGCCGCAATATAGAGTCATGGATGAGAATGATTGGACTTGACCGCAATATGAAGTCATGGATGAAAAACTTGGCCGCAATATAGAGTCATGGATGAGAATGATTGGACTTGGCTGCAATATAGAATCATGAATGAGAATGATTAAACTTGTCCGCAATGTTAAGTCAAGGATGAGAAACTTGGCTGCAATATGGAGTCATGAATGGAAAATAATAGAACTTGGCTGCAAGATGGGGTCATGGATGTGAATGATTGGACTTGGCTGCAAGATGGAGTCATGGATGAGAATGATTGTATATGGCTGCAAGATGGAGTCATGGATGAGAATGATTGTACCTGGCTGCAAGATGGATTCATGGATGGAACTGATTGAACTTGTCTGCAAATGGAGCCAAGGCACACAAAGCAGCAAATACTATAGAATAACCATTTAATGACTACATGAAAACACGTTCAACATTATTCAACAAAATTAAAGAACCGTCGAAAAGCACTGATCTTAATCTGCATTTGAAATATTTTACTTAAAAGAAAAATGGAGAGATATTATAAAGAGTGAATAGATTGGCAAGTGAAAAAGTAAAATAGGATAAATAAATAGATTCTAAAAACGACAGACTTGAAGGGAGACCGTGGTGATCAATGTGGAACACAATAATCTGGAATAATCTCGTATATATCGATTATTTCCTCAACGCATATGAAACAGAATTATAAATAACACGCGGGCTTCTTCAACACTGGCAAGCAGGTGACGCCAGCAATAATAGTATTATAGTGGAATCAATGGAATCGGATTAAACTAAACCGTGTAGCCGAATAAAACCAAAAAAGGTTCGGCACAAATTCTTGTGAATGTAGCCGATGGTAACCTCTGTTCACCCAAGCCAGTTGAGAGAGAAAGAGAAATAGAGAGATAAGCCGTGTGGAGTAGTCGTTACATTTGAAGTGTACAATAGTAAATGGGTCGTCCACCCGTAAGATTTTCCTATTTTTATAATCTGTACAATATAAGTATTGACATGCTGCAAAGTACAATAATAAAACTAAAAATATAACATTACACTATATATATCTCGTTACCCAGTGAGAGTGCAGCCAGCATACGTGGTAAATACATTATGAGGGGGACACCCGGCCAGTCAATGGGAACTACCGGAATATGCACAGTCACTTCTTGCTTCTCAATGAAATCCCCAGGTAGTCATATAATAAAGCAAAGGCTCTAGGAGAGAGGGATCGCAAGTTTTAACTGAATAATTTCATTTATAGACAGACTGGTGAAAAATAGACAGAAACAAGGGAACTGCTTTTAATCCCGGTGATAGACAACAGTGGAAAGGTCTGTTGTACACACGACACGCGAGCAAGAATGCTTTGCTTATTGATTCGTGCCGACCTACAGCTGTTTTATGTCAGGGACTGAGAAACATTACAATTTAAATCTATAATACTATAAATAATAGTTTACTATGAAGCCACGCACAACCCTCGGGGAGAATAACTTACAGCAACAGTATTACTTACGTCTTAAAGTAGGTATCTTTTACAAAAAAAGGGTAAAGGTGTAATATGTTATAAGGAAGAGTAGACACTGGCTGCGTTGGCGATGTATAGCTTTCATTGCAAAGGTATAAACAACGTAGTTTCTACAACGTCGTTATATAACAACGTTACTGCTTCTTGAGAAATAAGTCAAGCAATTTGAAACAGTTTTAAACGCCTGTGTATCATAATTAATTATATAATATTATAATATTTAGCTATTAAGTAATACAGTATTTACTATGTCAAAAACGATACATACGTGCTAGCATTACCACAATCATCATTCATGGAATTGTATTCGAATACATGATACACTGATAATGTCGTCCGAGTGTAATTAAATAGTTGAAACGAAATGAAGGCAAATATGACGACGCTAAGACAAGGGGTAGAGCTAGGCAACAGTTATGGCATCTCTATAATATAATATATATATATATTACACCACAGTAAGGCTTCTTCCCCGCTCTGCTGCCTTCGTTGTTTTTGTCAAAATAGATACATTCTGGGTTGATTATCATTATATACATCAACTTATCAAATAACAGTCAGAAACAACAACGACATCATACCGTGTAAATGTAATGCGTAGAAGCTGCAGTCGTATATATTTATTATTACAAACATATAATATCTCGCTTGTATCTTTTTTTATATCTCCATAGGAATTATGAAATGATATATTACGTTGGGATGATGCGCCTGTATACATACAGATAGAATGTATGCGTAATAATGCAATAATATTAAGAGATAAAAGCAAGACTGGCATACAGCTAACAGATATAGTTAAATATAGGGAACACAGCTGAATATCTGGTCTATCACCAATGTTTGTATAATAGAGATAGGGTTGTGCGTATATCAGAAAAGTTTCATGTAAAAAACGTATCTTCGACTTAAACCTCCGAATCCCCGAAAAGGGGCCCTCAACCGCCAGGTAATAAAATAAATGAGTGGCTGGCACACGTCATAATGTTGGACATGTATGTAATGTCATAACCGAGCCTCGTTTATATATGGCAACGAATTATATATCAAAAGAGAATTGTTCATTCATTTTTTTAAAAAGAGCGTACTATGCATATATGGCTACTAGGCTAGGCATACAAAATCGATGAAACAGATGTTTTAAATCGCTCGTATTTTATTGTTAATGATAAAATATAAATTGCACAGAATGTAGTGGATAACGTGTCGACCGACGTTATTGAAACAAAGCATAAGACTATTTCATTGTCAATGCTGTTATTGGGTCTACAGTTGTGCCAATGGTTACTAATTCAACACCGGTTCAACAATGACCAGGTCTGGTTCCCCACAACAGCTGTGCCCAAAATAAATAGGCTATTGCAAGCGAGGACTTTTTCGGTGCGTTGTAAAATGAAACGAAACAACCAACATATATTGCAATGACACATTTTCCATATTTGGTACAAATTAGATATACTACCGAGTTCAGGAGTTTTAAAACCTAACATAGTTGATAATAAGCATTCTTATGGTATATATAACCTAATAATACAGATCAACGTGTATGCTTATCATGGCATAGATAGTTTAAATCTATACATACTATAGAGTCTTTGCACAACCGACGTCAATGTTAATTTAGTCAGTTAGTAGAAGGTATAGATAGGCATGAGACTTCAGATAGCAAATAAGTAATTTAAATGCGAAGTGCGACGTCTAAAATGATGCCTTTAATCGGCGATAGGACGAGAAAATACAATCGATTTTATCATGACGTCTAGTATAGGAGGTAAAGAACAGAAGTTTAAACGTTCAATCAAAGGTTTTAAATTCTAACTATTTACTTTTATATCGATTCAAACAATATTCTGCCGTTGAAAAAAGTATATCTCTGAATTTATTAGTACAAGAAAGATGTACCGAATGATAATTTAAAACAAATTAAACAAAAAATCATTTCTCCATTGCTAACTGAAAACTAATGCATGACAACAGCCCCATTCATTGGTTACTGATTACTGTAATGTTTTCATTGATTTTAAAATGGATTAATCAATAATTATATTTATAAATTTTCTACAGGTTTTAATTCGTAGTCAGATGAAAAAATCTTACGAATTAATGACGTTATAATGTTGATAAAAACCAATCAATATTTAATTGCATCAATTATTGATTAGATCAAAATGTATTATTCATAAATAAGACAAATGTTGAATGGTCTGCTACAAACCAACCGTTTTCCCTAGCTTGTATTATATATTATATAATATTAAATTGCCTAACACTGAGGATAACATCGTTTCAATTGTAATGCATTGTTATATTAAGACACGCCTCGTAATCAGTACAGTCGAACTGCCAACTTATATAGATGCACCCGTCGATAAACTGAATAGTGCAACATATTATATTGAATCAATTGGGCTGTCGTGATGCTAGACATATGTTTATTGCAGCCAAACTGCGCTGCAGTGATTTACAAAATATTATCGGAACATTTTCTTAGAAACAAGTTGCGCCTATCTGTAAATTATATTGTTTTATCTTGTTTTAACTTATTCCAGTTAAAGTATAGTATACATCGGAAGAAACTATTTTCAACAAAACCGCCGTGAATCGATAGTTATTGAAGTGATAAGCCATGAGAATTAATGCAGCATGTCTTTGGGGGAGAATGTGTATTGTTATGCAGCAGTTAACTTAGTAAATCAATAATGAGTTGTGTCAATGTAGAACGAATGTTTTTTTTAGAACTAACTACCAGTTTACATAGCGATTAAGAGACTTGTGGATAGACTCACTGGCACAGGTTGGCAACTGACTCGGTGCCATAGCAACCAGAGAAAGGCATCACCAGACTGGTCCCGCTGCCGGGCACGGCTTCATCGGCAGGGATGTGCAGCGAGGGCAGCAGGCGAGTCAATCGATACTCGCAGGCGGCGAGCACGTCCGCCTGACTGCGCAGGTGGACGATGAGTTGACTGCTGTCGGGCTGTTCCACCCGGAAGAGGTCGACCGGTGTGCCAAAGTTGAGGGTGAAGGTGTGCCAACTCCCGGTGCCGATCTCTACTGACATGGCGGACCCGGCTAGATCAAGAGGAGGGGGAAGGAATGCAGAGCAAAGGAGTGAGGAGGGGCAAGTGTGAGAGGAGTAGAGTCTGGAACAGGTGGGCAAGAGAAAATGGGGTAGAGGAGAGTAGATGGGGAGGGGGAGAGTAAAGTATGGTACAGGTGTAAAAGAGAAGAGGGATATCACAAAGAGCAAAAAACGAATAGGGAGTGGGAGATGACTCCGGAGGAGAGTAGAGACGGAGAGTTTGTATATATTATATATATGAATTGTAGTGTATGTGTGGAAGGAGAGTATGTAGAGGGAGATGTAGAGAGAGAGAGAGGAAGGAGATAGTAAACTATAGAGAAGGAGAGGAAGAAGACGGTAGATATAAAGAGATGGGTGGGAGGAGGTGACCAGATGAAAATAAGAATGGAAAAGTACAGGCCATTTGTGTTTTAAAACATATAATTTATTTTTCTATGAACTATGGTTGCATTATTGGATATATGTATAAAAATAAATATCAAGGTGACTAACCATAACAAGAAATGGGGAGTTCATTTGCTGTCTTGCAAGCTGACATATATGAGTAATACAACATTGCATGATAACAGTTGAGTAGTTTATAACATAGTATGGTTGATATACGAAACACATTGACTTGAGTAATTATTAAAATTATAAATTAATTTAAACTATGTAATCTATTAACCAGTGATGAGACGCATGTTAACACTTTGTTTTACAGTGACTGAAAGTATCAGATAGTAAGAGCATTAAATGCAGTAATAGATTGAAAATATAACATCAATTGTTTACTATTAATTGTTTTTACAAAATTCGCTAGTGCCTGTTTGTCACAGCCCTGGGTTTGTCATTATACATACAATAATTTGCAAAACTTTAAAATATTGAATTAAGCTGCAAATGAGTTTTCAATAATGTTACCTATCAAAAAGTTTGTAACAAGAAAAGAACCAATACATACTGATTCAATAGTGACACCAAATTGTGTAATATAGATAAAAGTTGGAATAGTCTTCCAGAAATGAAAAATATGATATAGAAAGATGCAAAACTTAAAAATTGTGATATTTGCTGAAATTTTTGTGGAAGTCTATTTTTTAAGGTTTTTAAAAATTGGTGCGAACCCTGATAACAAAAACAGTTCTAAAGCATTTATAATCAGGACATAAATTAATGTGTTTATTTTATATGCCACAAGTGTATCACTTATTAAAGGCAGAAATTACTTTGAAATTACAGGATTATATACATATATCAAATAATCGAAAATAAATAAGTGGAAAATTTTTTACCATTTTGTAATAGCTTTATTGGCCAAAACATAACATTTTACTATACCAGTTGTAATTTTTATAACATTCAACATATATGTACAGAATATATATATAGTAAATTATTAATTATATGAAATGATATTAATATAATAATAACATTAATCAAATTATATTTTGTGATTATTATCTATTTATAATAATCTATTTCATTAATTATTATTATCTAAATGTTTACAATATAAATGAAGGAAAATTTGATTAATATTAGGGCTTATGAAGCTCTTTCATATTAACCATGTAAATTATTTACATAAAAAATAAATGATTTGAATAATTTATTAAATAGGTAATAATAAATTCATCATTTCAAATGGCACCATATGATATATAAACAAAATTGCTATTTGATGTTCTAATAGAATCAATGCCAATTTATTAGCAGATCCTCATAGATTAATACCATTTTGGGATCAATTCCTTTTTTTAAAAGAAAAATATGTATATTAATGTTGGTGACCTATTAGGTACTTCACTTACTTTATTTTTGGTTATGTCTAGTTTTTGGTATAGTTCTTAAACTCTCTAGCACATTCAGAATGTAACCATATTTAAATAATATTCATTTAATGCCATGGTTTTTAACACACTGTTTGAATGCATTTAAACAATATGTCAGCATTACTATGTGAGACATATTTTTATAATGTATATTAAAAAAGTGAAGTCACAAACATTGTCACTGGTCAACAGGTTACCGATAATAAAAAGTTCCCTACTTATTCACTGCACAATTTTGCTAGGTACTAACCAGAACTAAACTTACCGGTTGGGGACATTTCAATATTGGCAACTGTTTAACCAGTGACACTATATAAATAACTTATTTTTATCATATATATGTCTAATGGATTTTATTATATTATTATATATATATCCTTTAAATGCATCCAAACAATGTCTGTTAAAACTCAACAATAAATGTCATTTAAATAAGATTTTTTTCTGAAAGTGACAGATTATTCAATTTAAAAAATATGCCAAAAACTTAACATAACTGAAGTAAGTAATGCCCCATAATTAATAATGCCATAATTTACCAATAATAAATAGATGCATGCTGAATAATACTTTTACTATGAAAGCATATAAATAACATTAAATTAACCCATAATAAATACATTATATGTATAAATAGCAGATATATGCAAAATAATACATTCATTATGAAAGCTGATAAACTATATTAAATTGAAACATAAACAACTAGCTGTATGGAATAACAATTTCATTAGAAAGATGATAAATCATAATAAACAAACACACAGTAAACTTTTTTAAGTTGCTAAATAGCAATATATTAACTCATATATTACTTAATTCATAAATTTTTGTAATTCCATACATATATTTTAAACAATATATGTATAACTCTTAACTGCAGATTCACCTGTAAATTTACCTACTAATCCAAATGCAGATTTTACTACAAATTTAACTTCTATTTTAACCATTGATTTAACTGTGGATTAAACTCTAAATGCATCTACATCTGAATTGGCAGTTAAATAATCTGGTTGTATTTACATTTTAATCTTCAGTTGAATCTACAATATAGGATATATACATGATGGCAACCAGTTAGGGACCTTCTAAAGTGTTGGATTTTAATTACTTTGCTTAAGTTATGTTAATAGTGTTTAGCATATTTCTTAAATTGATTAAATTTAAAGCTTAGTTTTAACATATATTAGATATATGGTAAACTAGTTATCACAAATTAAAAAGTCTCCAACTGGTCAGCTTATTTTGATATGTAGACTAGGTCAATGTAAAGTTATATAAAGAATGGTTAGACAACTCCAAATGAGCCAAACAGTTGAGTATGTAATTTAGATTTGCCATTAATGGTCCTTAACTGGGCAAACAGGTTGGAGACATTTAAATTGCTCCAATTTATAATTAGATCCAAAACAGGTCACCCCAGGTCATGGAACTAGTTGCAACCAATTCAAAATGTACCATTTATGGCTCCTACCTGGTCAACAAGTTGGGGATATGTGCTTAGCCACCATTTATAACTAGGTGTCCCATATCCATAGGTCAGCACAGTTCGGGACAATTAATTGCACATATTGAATAGGTCCCCAATTATGCCAATCAGTTAGGGACCATAAAATTGACATTATATAAGTATGCCTATTAGGATCAGTTAGGAACTTTTTATTATCCATAACCAGTTAAACAGTGATTATTTTAATAAGTTATTTGTTATCCTCTATAAACCTGTAATATTTGGGGTAATATAATTGCATATTATTTTAAAATGCATTTAAACAATATTTATTAAAACTTGGTTTTAAATAAATCTAATTTTGAAATATATTTACATTCAGAACATGACAGGCAATTTAAATTAAGAAATATGTTAAAAACATTACATAACTGAATAATAACCAAAATAATTAAAGTCCTGAACATTAAAAGGCTCTTAACTGGTCACCAACTAGGCTGCTATAGTGACTTAACTTAGGAATTTAATAATGTTTTGTTACTCTTCTGGAAATGGATATATTCCAGATTATATATCATTTAATAATATCTGGAATAAATTTGCTTACAAAATTTAAGATAATGTTTTCACAAAAAAATATCTGTTCAACAAACCAAAAAATGAGATTAAGAGATATATTAATTGAAACATAAACTGGAATAATATATTAATTAAATTAAACTGCTTGATAAATGTTTACACATATTTATAAATAATTTAGTTGTATTTGCTGTAAAACCAATGAAAACTATAGGTATATAATTCACACAATATAATTTATTTGTAAACAATTCTTAATCCATATGGACATATTATAAATAAATGTAATAATAACAATCATAAATCATATAAAATCATTTGATAAACATATCATAAAATTATTTATAAAAATATTTATAGAAAGAATAACTTCTATATCTATAATTCCATAGTCATTAATCTCCAATCCTTCTGTACAGATCACAAATATAAGTACAATAATATTATAAATTAGATATATTTATTAGATATACCTAACAATATGTAAGTTACACGGAATAATATATATAAATAATATAGAATTAGCAGATGGATATATTAAGAATATTTGACTGAAAAATATTGTTCTGTAAAATAGGTAAATGCCATATTAAGATTATTTGATAAAAAAGTTATATTAATTAGAATATTATATTTAAAATTGTATAAAATTATATAAAATTAACAACTATATTGAAGATTTTATATCATGATTATTGATATGTCCAGACAGATTAAGAATGTTTGACTAAAAAGTTTAGTTTAATAAAATATTATGTATAAAAGATTTTGATATTCAATTTATATTTATTCACTTGTAATATAAATTTAAGAGAATATACAAATGTATGTGTATTATTATTAACATGATTCCTGATCTGTCTGGATGGATCAAGAATTAACAAAAAAGTTATAGTAACTCAAAATGACAAAAAACCCAGTCATATTATTACATTTAGAATATTATGTTTATAATACTTTATAGTATTAAATTACATAAACATGACAACTAATCTATTTTTGATATAAATTAAAAATATAGAAAATATAAAAAAACAGATGGATATAGTTTGACTAAAAATTCTTATTTTGTGAAATATTATATTATTTTGAAGAATATATATGTATTACACTTTACTTTTATACATTGTTTTATATTTTGATTCTTAAATAAAGTGCTATTTAATTACTTTTATATGTAAATGTATTAAAAATGCATATAATTTTTATTTCCATACTCATATTATTATTACAAATTTAATAAAATATATAAATATATTAATCACAACTATTATAATTCCTGATTCATCTGGAATGGCCTCTGCAAAGGCCTAATACATTGACAAATGTGAATCAATGAGTCATGAGTGTGCTCATGTGCATGACACATTTTATGATTAAATATTATAATGACCATGCTAATGCCAATGGCTGAAACAATGACAATTTAAGCATATATATCATGGCCATGCATGCCTAAAATAGTAAAATTTAAAAATAAGTTATCAAATTTTGTTAAAATTTATGATTTTTCTGAACATTACAGATTTTATTATATTTAACAGGGGCCAATCGAGAAATGTAATCTATTTTAAGCTTAAACATTTAGTCAAATTGTATTACAATTTCCAAAGAAATACACCACTGTTTTAAGTGCTAAAGGCACAATACTACCTCATAGGGGCGTTAATATACACCCATAAGGAGGGCAAGTGCCCCCCCCCACCCATTTGGATCGGCCCCCGTTTTATGAAAATTAAATTCATACTATCATAGAGACGATAGGGACCTCTATGACTATAGACATAGTATATAAAGAATTGCCATTAAATTTTAATATTGAACGTTAAATAAAATTTAAATCGAATATTATTAACTAATGGCTTTTTTAAAATGTAGCTATTAAACTTTTCAACATTCAATTTTGCTAAACCAACTATAAATGTTTATATTTTCAATTAAATTACCTAAATTTTTTTAAGTGGTTTGAATACTGTGCTAAAAATATATAAAATCCGATATAAACAATAATTATATTTCCGAATACAGCATTTTACGCTAAATTCGTTGAAAAATTATTTGACACATAGAAGCTGGTAAACAAAGCTGATACTGTAAGTTTTTATTTTATATAAATTTTGAACTTGTTTTTTTATAAATAAGATATTCATTTACTTGATTAACTTGTGATTTTTTAATTTAAATGCCCCAAAAAGGTCGTTAATCTACAACCACTATTTTTTAAATGAAATTATAGTGTTCTTAATTTTCAACTTTGAAATTTAGAAAGCCAATTAAGCAAATTAATAGCAGAAGTTAAACTTTATAAATTTGTACAATTACCGCAATCAATAATGTTACATTATATATTTTAAATCACCTATAGTATTTTTTTACTAATTAAAAAAATTATTTTCATTAAATTTGATTATAATATAATCAAATTTCCTAATTATTAGCTCATATTATTAGTAAAGTATCATAAAAAATAATAGATAACGTGTACATCCAAAATTGTAATAAAATAAAGCACATTAAAAAATAATTCTAAACATTTATTGTCTACGTATCCTCAGACATAGAATATAGATTTATTTGATAAAACATGATGTTTAGGTTACATATATGTTACCTATGTTATATATAAGTTATATGTGTTACGTATTGTTTTTACAACTTTATTTTGTATTATTTTGCGATGCAAACAATCTTTTTAAAAAAATTTGACGAGCACTATAGTATACTTATCCTACTTTAACACATGCCTTATTATATAATCAATATAATATGCAGCTCTAAAATAATCTTTAGGCTACGTGGAGGTTTCAGCTTTATTTTTCGTGAGATAGTTTTTTATTGCGAACTAATATATTTATATCAAGGAGTTGATCTAAGGTAAGTGGGGGTACATAGGACGATAGTTCCTTTGGTTATTTTTGTCTAGACGCGTAAAATATTTTTTTGTATGTTATAGAATAACAAATAAATAACGTGTTATACTCGGCGTTAAATGGTTATTGGGACCCTAGGGTTCGGATCGGGTCATTGGGATAAGGTAAGGGCAAATTATTTTTTAACAAATTGAGAAAACAATCAAATAAATACTAACATGCATATTTTAACATTATTAAGTGTTATCCAAGTAAAATTTATGCAAATAATTATATTCGGGTGGACATTGGGGTAACATTGTGACAGCCCTAATTGAGTTGCGATTAGGATATTCTTGAGTTTGGCCCTATTTTTATTTAAAAAATTATTGTTTTTCCTTAATACAAGGTAACAATAAATTTCACCAGTAGTTATTGTTTAAAGAATACCCGTGCATATTAACCCTTAGAGTACCCGTGCATATTAACCCTTTGCAGTTTAGAGAAAAATTGCCATCATTTAGCATTTAAAAACATTCTCCGTGACCCTCCCTGTAGGTCACGTTACCGGCCCATAAAAGAAATCATTTTTGAAATATCTTTTTTTAAAGAAATGAATAGTTTTGTTTTTTTGATTTGCTTATATATGTTTGATTATACAATAAAAATACTGATATATTATGATTTTTTCGGTTTGGACCGGCTACAACAGTCATTTAAAATCCAGAATTCGAAATATTGCACGAAAAAAACATCTGCCTGAAGAATTTAATATTATTTTGGCGAAATATGTACTATTATTTATGTAACATATACATAGAAAATGTTGAATTTGAAAAATTATAGAAACCAAATTATATAATTTTACAATGTTCATACTACTATATGTAGTTGATTTATAAGAAGTACTTGATCTCAAAAATCGATTTTATGACCTGGTCCAGAACTGGTCAGTTCATGTAATACATTGCAAAATTAATAAGTTATGATAAGTACATTACATAAACTTAACATATATTGATATAGGATACTTATTCCTTCTTTATTGATCCTACATTGGATAATCATTTATTTATATATTTATTGATTTTGTTTCAATCTATACATTTGAAGGTAGAGGCACATAGTAGAGAAACATATATATGCTGACACATAACATGATAAAAAGTGATTTATGTACATTATAACCATTTAGAAACAAAGGGTCCATCAATATTACAAATATCTGTAATTTTGTACATAACTCTAAAATGACATTAAAAGATATTTTGTAAAGGTTCTGTAAGTTCAGTTCATCAGACGTAGGTAGCCTGGACAAGTCCCGATGCAGCTATGCAGATCTGGTCAAATCCTATCATGTATCCAACAAAATATCAATTCATGTTACTGAAATCTTTCCAAAACTGACACATATCTGAAGCCTCATAATTATTTCATTAACATAAATACAGATACAGGGGCGGATCTATAAATTTTGTTAGGCGGAGTCCTGCCTTAAAAAAGGCACATTTAAAAATAATTAACAATCATCTAATCATCTGTCCGCTAATAGCTAGAATAGCCATAACGTACGTAGCCTAGATGCCCTCTCGGTCAATTTAAATTATTGGTCAATTACTATTTAGAGTTTTTTTTACTTCCATTGCCCGTTTGCTGCATGTAAATACCGTTTAAATATATGCGCCAATGATGATCAGGGGAGCACGGGCCCATCAGACACCCCCTGGATCCGCCCCTTCTAAATTAAGAATAAATAGTCTATACACAAGTTTCTCAGAAGTGGACTTGAGTCTTTTCTAATTGAAGAAAATGTATTTATAGATGTATAATATATATTACATGTATTATAGTGCGTGTAGGTATCAGATAACCGGTTATTTACAAAGTTTAATATGAATGTTAATCACTTTAGGCATGTTTAAAAGACACATTAAAATATTTTGGTTATTTATAATTAAATATTTTTATACGAACAATAACTACTTCTAAATGGAAATTCTGCTATTTTCAATAGATAGAATACATATTTTCCTTTTAAATTTAGCAATAATTGAATTTTTGAGAATATACTTGAGTATAAAAAATGTAATTCGAAACGTTCATTTCAGTACCTATACACGTGAATTCAATTGACATGTGGGTATTGTAATTAAAACTGTAGTTTGGGGGTTCACTTCCTTTACCCTTCACCAGTAAAGGTATTTACAAAAGTTTATACCGTACATTTAGTAAAGTATTAAAACTAGACTAACTATGCTACAGACAGAACATAATAGCTTTCATTTCTTGTAGTTATATGTTCGAAATAATGATTTAGAAACGTCATGGTTGCCTGCCACAAAGTCATGGTTGCTTATCACAAAGTCATGGTTTTGCTTATCACATACTCATGGTTGACTGACACAAAGTCATCGTTGCTTATCACAAAGTCATGTTTGCTTATCACAAAGTCATGGTTGCTTATCACAAAGTCATGTTTGCTTATCACAAAGTCATAGTTGCTTATCACAAAGTCATGGTTGCTTATCACAAAGTCATGGTTGACTGACACAAAGTCATGGTTGCCTGACACAAAGTCATGGTTGACTGACACAAAGTCATTGTTGCTTATCACAAACTCATGGTTGCTTATCACAAAGTCATGGTTGACTGACACAAAGTCATGGTTGACTGACACAAAGTCATGGTTGACTGACACAAAGACATGTTTGCCCTAAATTTGTTAATTATAATAATTATTCTAGATTGCCTAAATATGACGTATTCATTCATTAGATGGTTTTTTTATTGGTTTATTTGTTACATTTTATGTTTTTACTGTCAAATTATTATTCTTTTATTTCATTGTCCCGGAGTTAAAGGATTACATCGAGAACATATTATATATTTAAAACAAATTCGAAAACACAACAGCCGAGTCACCACCCCTCAAATTACAATTGTCCGGTATATTAGATGTATCTTATGTTATAATAATAACATAACTATATATATTGTTGAATAAAATTTGATTGTTAATAAAATAAATTTTTTACTTTTTGTGAGTTGCACTCCACAGGAAAGAAACAACCATTTAAAGGGGTTATATTTCTTAATGTAAAACGGTTTAGAAAAAAAAGTTACTGCATTTATACACAAGTACATTTATCTTCCAGAACTATCAGTCGCGTATATCTTCAGCATATTAGTTCAGAAATAAAGTATTTTTTGTTTTGATTCAACCAATTTACTATAATCTTTAACGGTTATTATTTCTATATTAAAATTAACTAACTTTTAGCTATTTAAAGGAAGCTGCACTAACGTATATTATATTCTAGAAAATATTTTAGTTATGTTAATACAGCTGCGATATATTACTTGGACTATATTACTTATTACAGTTAGCGGTCCAATGAAATACGGATCCATGCAGATATCAAGAACAAGTTGTGAGACAGGATTATCTTCAGTTAGAGTCCTAAGTGGATCTATCTATGGAGGATCGATCAAATGTAATAATAGATTTTGTAAGAACATGTAAAAAAACTTGGACTTTCGCCAACAGTTGCGTCGGATCCAATAGTAAAGAGATAGTTGTTTTATTATCAGAAGCAAATATGTAGCAACTTCAGTTGTCTCACTGTTAATAAAAATTTGACACAAATATAAATCTTGAGTAATGAGGTCAACAAGTCCATTTTGGCGATATAATGGTGAATGAGAGGGTTAAATTAACACGAAGTCTATAACGCTAGTAATGTACATAAATATATTTGTAACAAGTCGAAAACTATTAATTTAGTGACACAACTACAATCTGAAAAACAACTCAATTAATCATCAACTTATTACGGTAAGCCGAAACATTTTCAACATTTTTTTTCAAGTGTGTTTTAATGTATTTTGTGATTTTTCTCTAAAATTTTGTTCACAATTAAAAGTTTCGCCTATTCAGGGATGTTTGGTGATGTGTATAGAACCTTTACCGCAACTGCAACTCTAAAGTCAACTATATAATATACCTATAATTCAACCCCAAATTCAACTGCAGTTAAATTCGCAGTTGAATTTTCTATCCCCGATTACACTTACGGAGACTTCAAATTCAACAGAGTTTTATAGACAAGCATATTATGTACATAGTATTTGTTTTCTGATATCGCTTTTGCAATAATGTAAACATAGCTCAGGGTAATATTTGGAAAATGACTTATTGATTGTGGAGGTTGACGGAATGATGTGATTCGTAAATTGTAGGATTTCCACAGGATTTGGTAAATATTAGAGCCAGTGCAAAACAAATGAAATCATTTATGAAGAGCCGCTAACTAAAACGCAATTATATTATTGTAAACAATTTTACTAAAAAAAGGTTTTTCTTTCTCCAATTAATTATTTATAATATTTTTAATTAAATTGTTGCGCTTAATGTTTTGAATCTATTCAATCGCATTTCTTAATCAGGAATTTTTGTTTTCCAAAGATTGGTTTTTTATTAACACCATTTATTGCTTGCTCTGATTGCCTTTTGCAGATCTGTATCTGGATATTCCCAGTTAAAGAACTGCATAATTTATTGACTAGATGAAGACACCCCTCCTGCAACAGTATTTTTCCTTCTAATATATATATATCTATATACTACTCACTCTTGTAAATGGAGGAGATAATGGAGATTGGATAGCAACTATAATACTATACACACCAGATGTCTATGGAGGAGATTTTGAAGAGTTCCGATGGAATACGGATCGATGCATTATCCAGATAACGCACCCCATTAACATTTTACCAAAAAATAGAGATTACTTGATATATTCATTGATCGATATTCAATATAGAGATTAATATGCCCAGCTGAGCTGTAATATTATTAATCATGAATAAAAACGAAATTATAAACTATGTGTGGTGCTTATAGTGTCTATAGTACCAATATGTTTAGGAACCGTTTTCCTTATTTATCCCCACTATAACTATTAAACAATAGTTTTAAAAATAAAATACCTTCTTTGTTAAACATTTTTTGAATGCAGGCAAATCTGTGTCTTCGTCAATTTTATAAAAATGTAGATTAAAAAATTATAAATGGGTTTATTGATTCTTATATATTTGTCTCTATTATTACCATTTTCTATGACAAAAAAATTGCAATTATTTGAGATAAGACGACAGAATGCTTGGACTACTGAATCTCCTCCTGCTTGGATTATTGTTTGGAGTACAACAGAATGGTTACGAAAAGTAAGTCTCGAAAAAGTGTAATGTTTTTCTTTTACTGAGCTATATCGATATCTACAAATATCAATAATAACAAAATAGTTTTATTTAAAAACCGGATTCAATTTTAATGTTTAATAGAGGCGTATATTTCTTTTCGCAGTTACAAAGTTCTGCGAATCACATTGAAGACAGGTGAACAACAAAAGGCTTTTGAAGAACTTGGCGAAGATATCACTGTAAGACTATATAAAAGGAGCTTTCTCCATTTCGATCTAGAAGCAGAAAGATATCCTTTTATAGAAATTAAAATGTATGTACTTTTCTACATTAAAATTTGTTTTTTATTTAATAGAGTTCTCAATTTTGAGTGTAATATATTTATTTGAAATTAATCAATATAATATATTTACTGCGCAGTAGTGGAATTTAAAAGAACAGCAAAGTATGTAAAATGACTTTTTAAACAATTTTCAAATTTTGCTATATAAATAGTGATTTTGAAGAAGTTCAAGTAATCTGTTCGTGATCGAAATATTTTACTAAATTTGTGAAAGTGTGATTTTCAGTTAAAATTCTCTTTCAAAGAAAGTATCATTGTTTTACTTACCAAAAGTGATTACATTGAGAAAGAATTCCAGCTTTATATGATTAATTTAAGTTTGATTATTATAAAAGCAAAGTCAACTTTTAGAATAAACATTAGAGACCCTCTACAACATAACTAATTAAAAATTGATAAGGAATTTCTGGCATTGAAATTGTTGTACTAGATTGATCATTTATTCCCACAACGATCTATTCTCACAAATATAAATTCAGTTCATGCGAGAAGTGTTTGTTAATTTGTTGTTTGTGATTTCTTTATTCTACTCAGATTATCTTTAGTTTATTTTTTACTCAGATAGGTTAATTGTTATACACGCCGGGAAGTATGTATATTAGAAACAATTGTATGCTTATGGTCTCAATACTAGGGTTTCGTTTAGACGCGATATGAGACCATATAGTGGTCTCAATATGGTCTTAAATAATGCATTAAGGTACACAAAGTTGTCAATCTATTTTCATAATATATATATTTCAATGGCAATTATTCGTTCAATATTTAATTATCTTTATAAGAAAACACACGATGTTAATATTTTGCGAGTAACCACCACTTGCTGAAATGTTACATTTTGACTGACATAATTGTTAATTTTGATGTTTTCAATATTCTCATTGTAGTAGATATTTAAAATTTAATCACATTTTAAAATATATAAACCCAGTAGATATTTCGTTTGTCTTTTTGAATTTATTGGATAGGGTTACTTAGGTACTAAATTATTCATTATCAATAAATTGTTCGAACATTCGATAAAACGCAACAATGAAAAATTATAATTTTCGGTTATAATTAGGAAGTTTCGAAATTGAGTAAAGAATGTAAGGTATTAAAGCTTAAATTTTACAAGTTTTACATCATTTTCAAATAATTGAAACCATCTCTATTTATTTATCATTAATATAGCTTTGGTATAAATTTATGTTTATGAATAACAATGATTCCGGTTTCATTAAATTAATTCACAAGCTCGACTTCTGGAAGAGACCAACATGCCACAACCACACGCCAACTGACGTCATGGTATCTCCGGAGCAGTTTAAGAAAGTTGGCCAATTCCTTCAGAAGCGCGGGCTCACGTTCCAGGTCATCAATGAAAATGTTGGAATGTATGTCAATATTTATTATTATAAAATATTACCATGCAAAAATTGTCTTTGCTGTTTATTATATACGCAAAAGCTTAAATGTAAAGGAGATCTACTCTCCTAGGGCTCTGTTAATGAAATGCTTGTGGGTGCAATAATTAATTTGATAATTTTTCAATCTAGTTTTTACTTGTTTAACCGCATAAATGGAATAAACATATTGTATATATAATACTAATACCAAAAAAGGTACATTATGTTTTAATAATTTTTCGCGATTTCAATGCATAATATTTCATTTTAAGGTTCTTTATAAATATCCAGAACTATTCACGAAGAAAAGAGGGAAAATGATGTACTTGTCAATATCATGAACAAACGTCGCAGTATTGTTGGAACTTATGCCAGATACAATAAAGTAAGAACGTTAATTCTTCGACATGTCATTCTTTGACATTTTACGTACTTATTCAAATGTTGACAATATAGTTTATTCTATATTATATTCGGTTAATAGTTGTAACTAATTTAAAATATTTAGTTGAGTCTGTATATTATGTTATATTTGTAATCCATTTTTGAAAACTTCACATTAATAGGTTGAAATGTTTATAAAATAGCAACAAAAACTTGTGAAGTTAGTAAGTTTCGCTTAATATCTAATATAATTTCTGTTTCTTTATTTTAGTAAAGTAGATATTTTAAACTAATTATTTCTTGATCAGTCTATGATGAAATATCCACGTTGAATAAAAATATTGTTCTGGTAAATTGGTAACGCAAGGACGTCCCAATTGTACGACTATTTAGAAAATATATTTATTAATTGTTTGTCAAATATTTCTAGAACTATTGTAAATATGCTACTATATTATCATCACATGATCTTTAATTTAATATACACTTTTAATTATTTTAGTTCAATTTCAGTGAAATATTTTTAAGTTAAAAATGTTATGATACATCAGTTACTTAAGGAGAGTATATTTTAAACAAAAATTAAATGTAATTATCTTTACAACTATTTAATATTGTAACATTAAAATTTTCCTAATATATTTATAGAATTTACAAATATAAAAAGAATTTTAATCTACATTAAGATTTAATTGGTATGGGATAATAAATATAAATCAAATTAAACACTTTTTTTTTAGAAAAACATTGACAAAAGGCACATTGTTAATAATGAACACTAAATCTGAAATATATGTTACAAACAAACTTTAAAAAAATACATATATACTTTAACTTATTATCACATATCGATCTCATAATCTACCAAAAACGATTAGATTAGTGACTTTGGAAAAATTCTAATATCATTGACCACGATATCCCATTGACCACATGTCCGAATTAAATATTTAGTTTGGGGCAATGTTGAAAAATCTTTCTTGTAGTAACAAGTTATAACAAGTTCACCGCAAAATTAAAAAAATATCACCTGATTAAATATAGAAGTCATTTTCAGGCCATTCTTCTTTGTGGCTGTTTTGAAACTATTTTTACTCTTGGATGTTTTTTTAATATTAGTTATTTTATTTCTTAGAAACACATTTACCTAATCAAAATATGTACTATGAATAGTGAAAGATCTCATTATGGTTATTGTAGATTTCTGATTGGCTTTCAAAGATAGCCAACCGCTATGGTTTCTGCTCTGTTATCAACATCGGCGAATCCTATGAAAATCGTTCAATGTACGTTCTTAAGGTGAATATACACATATTAATATCTTTTCAGTTACTCTCGTAGAATATTTGATGGTGTAATATTTAATTTCGTATCTAACGATGCATACATTGCGATGTAAATTTAACATTGAAAAAAAACCTTTTTATTTCGTAATGATCGCTAAAGTTGTCAGTTAAAAAAAAACTAGACTGTTAGGTTTAGGGTTAGGTTAGGTTTGCTGTTTTGGTCTGTTTTATATTCCTGTTTTATTCCTATTTTATTTCCTGTTATATTCCTGTATATGAAAAAGAAAAACCACAATACAATTTATAGTTAATTACAATTAATACAAAATAACCAATCTTTCACCTTTTAACAAGAAGGCATAATCATGGTGTGAATATTACATTATGCCTTCTTGTTGAAAGGTGAAAGCTTGGTTATTTTGTATTAATTGTTATAATCTTTAAATTTTATTGTGGTTTTTCTTTTGCATTCCTCACAGTAACCATTACTTGTCTTTATTTATCATTCCTGTTTATGACTCAACTCCTCATTATTACTGCTGATGTTGACTGCTTTCCATCTTACAAATTTGAATATTGATTATCATATTTATACGTTGTATATGTGGTTTTAGGAATTTATGTGGATTACACTTGTAGATGTTCTTTGGCCGTGCTTATTCCATTAAAAAATAAGTTACTTTCTGTTAGTAAAATATTACTATAATCGATTTCTTCCCAAGTTTTTGTAATATTTTCTGATGATTTAAAAAACATAGTTCACAGTAAGTTATTGAACCCAATCCTTGCAAGATGTTATGCATATATTTGTAGAAAATACTATATTCTCATTATAACTAAATTTTATTCAAAAAAATCCTAGATTAATTTAGATCTTACCGAAATATTTTAGTATCAATTAATCGCGAATTTCATTAACCATGAAACTGTAGCGTAATAGTATTGTATCAATAATGTCAATTTAACTTGATTACAGATTGCTACTGGCGCAAACAAACCAGTTGTCTTTGTGGATGCCGGTATCCATGCGCGTGAATGGCTAAGTACCGCTACAATAGTCTATGTCATAAATCAGGTATGTTTTAATAGTTACACATAATAGAGCTGGAAGCAGAATGAATTTTTGTATATGAGTGTCTCTATTTATACTAATTATCGGTAATTGGAAAGTGTGGGTGAGAGTGCACTTAGCTGGTAATAGCTGCTGCAGCTTCCAGGTCAGCATTCAAAGGGCATTCAAATTATTTTTTTGGAGTGAGGGTGCGGAGGAGGTAGTTCATCCAGAGTCGACAACCCTCCTACTACTAAAATTAAATTAAAAAACACTTAACATTTTTTTAACAATTATATCTGTAGATAGTTTGATTAATTAACAACATTTTTTATGAGTTAGGCAAATTTATACATGTAAGCTTCTAATGATAGAATATATTACACAATGTGTATATTTTTTCGACGAATTACAATAGGAATTCATATAGATTACTTTTTAACGACACTCTTTTGTAAATGACACTAAAACTAAATAACATGAGACTATAATGAGTACTGAGTACATAATAGTGAATTATATTTAAATATATACAGAATTTCATCAGATACTGTTTACAAAAAGATTATTAATTTTAATGTTAAATGAAGTAATTCTGATGTGGTGGAGAACTTTTGATAACTAAAGGTTAAAAACGTCCACTATAGTCTGCTTAAGCAACATTGATGATCATTTCAATTAAAAGTTATTGAAAATAAAGATATTGTTAATTTCTTGTTCAAGCTTGTCAAAGATTACGCCATCGGCAAAATCGAAGCCAGGAGTCTTCTTGACAAATTTGAATTTCAATTCTTGCCAGTGGTGAATCCAGACGGCTATGAGTACTCTTTCCTGGGCGACAAGGTATGCAACGCAAGAAATAATTCATTGTGTGTCTAACTCTCTCTTATTTGAAAGTATATATACTTCACAATTACATTATTGACAGCTTCAGAACTTAATTTATTGTATATAGCAAAATATAATAACTACAGTTAATATCTAAATACAATATAAGTTTGTATATATATATATATAGATATATATAGGTAGATATACAAATTAGTAGAAATTAAAAATATTAATCAATGCGCCCTCGCTCTTTTAGACACGTCTTTGGCGAAAAAATCGCAAACAGTACAGCCATAAATGTTCCGGTGTTGATCTTAACAGAAACTTTGACGCAGAATTCGGAGGTAATATTTCGATTATATATCATTAGCTATTGTAATATATACTTTTTAAAAGGATATATGTCTTACTTTTTTCATTCATAACACTGTTTTATTCAAACAAACCTCAATTCGCTTTATAGCTTAGTTTTATTAGTCTTTTTAAAATTAGGATACATTTCGTTATAGATGAATCGATGAGTGCTTATTTATATCCTACTATGATTTCTATCACTTTATAAGCTAACTATACATGGAATGTTCGAAAGTAACATGGGTCGCTCTACTTTTTTTGAGGTAGTTAAAAAAGTGTGGGAATAAGTTAATTCAAATGAACGGTGTAAGTAAACTTTTAATTTTTTAATAAAATATATCGATTTCACCTTTCGAAATGTTTTAATTCAATAGAACTATAGTTTAAAATAGAACTATACAATACTCCGATTTACGATGTTACGTTAGTTACTGTAATTATTATTTGCATACTCTGACTAAAGTAGGTATATAATGCATTCTATTGGAAATCATGGTGCCCTTTTGAAACATACTTATATACAATTCAATCTGTTTTGAGTAGGAAAACTATTTTTTTGATTTTCAGGCTGAAACGGATCGTTCTTATAGTACGGCATAGCCTAAATCCAAATTTAGTGCAATCATAAAATAATTATACGGCTTTCCCACAAGTTAAAAAATGTAGTTAAAATATACTTATTGTATACACTATACTGCCACGATTGTATTTTAATGAAGCGTTTAAACGGAGTTTCTATAATATGTAAGAATATGTTAGATGTTACTTGGAATAATTGTAATATATTTCACAGATATGAATTTTATATCTTTAGACCACCTAAATGTTTAAAACGTGTATTACATGATAAACATACGATAAAAACACTAATATATACAAGAAAAACATTTAAGATTCATATAAGAAACACATGAGAAGCTACACAGTTACATGTGATGATATGTTATAGGTATTGGTACAAGCAACAATCCCTGCTCCGAAATCTTCCCAGGACCCCACGCCTTCTCGGAACCAGAGACGCAACATTTTCGGGACCACATCTTGAGCATCAAGGACCGACTAAAGCTCTACCTCTCGACCCATGCGTACGGTCAGCTGTGGCTTGTTCCCTTCGGATACACAGCGAGGCTACCCGAAGACGACGATGAACTTGTAAATATCGACCCAATGATTACATTTCTATCATTTAAGACATATTCGTCAAACCTTATATCTATATACTGGAGTATTTAACATTGACAGCTGGTCGATGGTGTCGATTCCGCCTATATTTGTTAACTTTTTAACTTGTATTTTTATAATCAAAACAAATAAATTTTGGTGAAAAATAATTAAAAATTGTATTTAAAATATTTTTTTGACTGTTCCATAGACATCGGATTTGTTTTACTTATTCATTTGAATTAATTTTGATTCATTCATTGATCCGATTTATTAATAAACGTATTTATTAACGTTTAAATAAATCTTTTAAATTGACCCCCACTCTAAATTGATAGAGCAATAAGATTTTGACAGTTTGAAATATTCTAATTTATATAATTCTTGTTTTCAAAAAATAAATTATAACAATATTTATAATGTCTTAAAATTTTAATGGAATTTAACAGGAAGGGAGAGAATATAATAGAAGGACTAATCCGGGCCACTTGCCGATATTAACGGGTGTGTAGGCCTATAATACATAATCAGTTTCGGAACTAAACTGATATAAATTTGTGAATTATAAACCCAGATGACTTATCCATAGTATATATATTTTATGAATAGCTGTAATATAGTTTCTTACAATAAATATAATGAAATCCATGTTTATTGTTATTCCATTCTATACAATTAAAAGTATTGTACATGTTTTATTTTTGGCGAGAATAATCTCTATTTATGTATAATAGAGTTTTGGGTGTCACAAATAATGCTTTCATTCATTCGCTTTTATCATTTCAGAGGCGCGTTGCCAATATTGGAAATGATGCACTTTACAGGACTAATGGAGTTCGTTTTGAAGTTGGATCTCCTCCTGAGCTTCTTTGTATGTTAATATTATACACATTTACATTGTTTTTGGATAAAATAAGTTTTAAATGTTAAAATATATTTATATATATAACATATTAGTACCGTTTAATATTTTGTAAATATTTTGTCATTATATTTTGTAAAACTTATAATTAATTGGAAGATGGAAGAGTTCTGTTGAGAGATTTAAGTTAATACAGTTAATGGCAGTCAGCATGAAATTTTTAGCTTACAAATTTTCCATTAAATTGAAGCATACTTTTGTACATTTCATCCATTATTGCTTCCCCCCTCCCCACTGGATCGGCTACTGAATAATGTACGTACGATAATTTAATACGATTACAGTTCCTGGCTATATCAATAAACTCATTTAGATTCAACAATTTGCACACAGACTCAGGAACGGGAAGCTCCTACGATTGGTTGAAGGCCAAAGTTGGTGTTAAGTACTCCTACAGTTTCGAACTACGTCCAGGGCTCAACTATACCGATGGTGCGGTGGGTTTTGTGACTCCAGTCTCCGAGATTGTACCCAGCGGTCGGGAGATCTATAATGCAATCAAGGCCACCGCTAACGCGATTCGTATCTGAAGATGTGACTGATGTTTGCACAATATTGCTACAACTATATAATATATTGATAAGACTAATGATTTTGTTAACATTTAGGTCTCGTATTAAATAATAAAATATTATATATTTATTTTAATTGCATTGGAGGTTCATTGATTTAACTTGAAGCGCTTCGGGATTAATTTTAATATTAAATATTTTGTAACTTTACGTCATAAAATTATAGATCCGCATTTTTTTTATCTCCGGATTATTAATATTGAACTTATTCCTTTTTCATTAAAATTGTTTACAAATGGTATGCTTGACAACAATGAAACTGCGTGCAATTAGTTCATTTGTTTTGCACTATAGATCTTGATGCAAAAAAAATAAGTTTTTCGACAATTCACAAACAACATTATTCCATTTTCGTCGTAAACAAGTATTTCTTCAGAAAAGCTACGTCCAATGCGTCTTTTTCCAAATATTGCTCTCTAAGTTCACATTTATTGCGAGATCGTAATCAGAAAATATATGCTGTAGCCAGTAAAAAATGGTTACATTTGTAGCTAAACAAGCCGGAGTTTATTTTGTCTGTATAAAACATTTACCGAAAATAATCCTGGGCTATGATTTAAATTAGGTTGCGACTTAAATTCGGAGGAAAAAACCGGAGTAAAAAATTACCAGTTTTTAAGGTCGGCATTAAAACAAGTAACAAAGATAAACAAACAATTTTAATTTAAAGAATGTAATAATTACTTAAAATTAGTTATAATTCATTTATTTGTATATTTCAGAATTAATTTAAATTTATACGTATTTTGACTTATTTTTTATGGACATTCTAAAATCCCTTACATTTGTTTTTATTAATTAATTTGATTATTTTAAAATCCATTTTGTTAATTTTAGATACTTTTGCATTGATGACCTTGCAAATAGGTTTAATTAGGATGTGTCCTCCGGTTTTCCTCCGGATTTAAGTTACAACCATAAAATGATGTGCAGATGAACTAACAAAATTTTAAAAAATTGAGTATAGAAAACTATTAAAAATAACGAGTCATATCAAAGTATTTGGAGCGATAGCGAAACTGTATGAATGATATTGAAGAAGATTGTCGATATCAAAGAGTATAATAGCTAATATTGAACAGAACAAGTCAATTTTTTAATGCAATTAAAAATGTTAAGACATCATCAGTTACTTAAAATAATTTTTTTACAGTATATTTAAATGTAATTATCTTCCTAAACGGCATTTTGTTATTTGTTATTTTTTATTAAAATATTAAAATATATTTATTGAACTAACTTAATAATATATTTAAATACTATGAACTAGTATCTATGTATTACCTAATTATATAATAAAATCAGAGTATATTTTAATTATACTTTTTAAATATACTTTTTAAAATATACAAAAAAAGATGGTAGGCTTATATTATAAACTCACATAATAATTAAACATTCATTATGCCTATGAGTTATTCTTTTTGGTTCCATCTGTAAATAAATAATTATTATTTAAATTGCTTACTGCTGATATGATTGCGTTATTTATTATATGTTCAGGGTATTCACATTTGATAAAATTTTGTTTATATTCTTTAGCTCGACGTTGGTAAGTTATCTCATCCGAACAAATACGCTTCAGTCGAAGAAGTTGACTTTTCAAAACACCTGAATGGCAATGTTTCGGTTGGCTAATATTATAACGGAAATAAAGATAGTTAATAATTCCGCTGCGGTTAATTAAAAAAATATTTCTATAACTCTTTTTAAATCTTATTATAAATTTTATGTATAAATTTGATTATGTGAATTTTTGTTTTTTATTGATAATATTTTGAATGTTTATCAAATATTTGTATGATTTGTAACTGATACGCATATGCATTAAACATAAATTGTTATTAAATTCACTTAGATAATTATTATACATTATTTATGTAAAATATTTACATTAAATATAGAAACTGAGAAAGGCTTAATAAATAAGCCGAAAGCGCTTTTTCAACTATATTTCCTTTTAACTTTCTTCAATTTGACCACTATTTTACATTATAGTTATTCAAAACTGAGTAGTGTTATTGGGTCATTTTATATTAATTAATATACATGTATACACATTTATTGTACATAAAAACAAATGATTGTTTCATTATATTCCAAGATTATATATATATAAATATATATATAATAATTATATATATGCAGTAGAATGAAAATTTTAAAAATAACAAAATATATTGTATTTAATATTAGACGGATAATCTGAAACAGTTTTTATTTAAAAAATGGTAATGCTACAAAGAATTAAGGAAATTGTCTTATTAATCGAATAATCGAATAAATTTCACAATTTAGACTATATTTTGTATTGAATTATTCTTTTGGTTTGACGATGTTTACTTGATACGACTTGAGAATTTCACTGAAAACTTGACATAGAAAAACAAAATCTTGCTCTTCTTAAAAAAAACTTTTTTAAATGAAAATAGTTCTCCCATGACATATTCTTGTAACATCTTTCAGTTCCATTGAACAAAGACATATTGAAAATACGTTCCTAATTTCCAAAATTGTAAATACAATTTTTTAAAAACAATAAAAAACATGCCGTATGATATTTATTGCAAAAAATTTAATTAAATCTATTTTATTTAATAATATTTTTAACAAAACAATGTTATTAGGTCTACTATTAACCTATATAGGTCTGACCCACATAATTAGGCACGAGATAAGACTCTTCTGCTTTAGCTACATACTTAACATTTGACACAATTTATGGCGGAAATTATAATTAACGCTTAAATATATAAATTTAAAATAGTTAATAAAGTAGCAAAACCAATTTCAATATATTAAAATTAAATAATAAATGAAAATAAATAAATTAATTAAATAAATACAAATAAATACAAAAATGAAGATAAAAATAAATAAAATAAATAATAATAATAAATAAAATTAATTTGAAAAAATATATATATATAATAAATGAAAAAACGCCTCCAAATCTCTTATTTTTTGTTAAAAGACCCAACTCTACCAGGACCCTATCCCCCACTAGGTTTTTCTGCTTCAATAAGTTTAGTAGTAGGCTACTTCTTCTCCTCTGTTAGACCCCTTTCTGCACTTGGTTCATGCACTCCTACACCATATTACCCTTATCCACATAGAGACCTCTTCTCCACTATATAGGGCCCTGTCCTCCACTGGGACCGCTATTTTTGAAACTGACACAGTTTATCTATAAGAGTCACTATATCGAAATGGGGCGCTATAACCCCTTTTGTTTAAGCAAATTTTTATGAATATCTCTGTTTTATTTGATACCCGGATTTAAAAGGTGATTTAAAGGTGATTTAAAGGTGATTTAAAGGTGATTTAAAGGGTGATTTAAACACTGATCGGCATTTTTAGGTTATAAAGGAGTTTCTAATAATTTAATCAAATTTTAACAACTGTCCAAGCGCAAGATGTGTATGAGATTTATAACATTCGCAACGTTAAGGATAGTGATATATAACCATCTTTGGACACTTGATTGAAACGTAAGTATTGCAAACATTCGTGTCCTCCGGGTTATCTCACCCTTCATGGGAAGCTCCAGTCTTCACATCGTGCTATGCCATCTCACCTCGCGTGCTAAGTTTGGCATAGATATCCCCTTCTCTTTTGACGAAATGTCTACTGATAGTATCTATAGGTTTAATAGGATGTTTAATTCTGCATGCAGGGCAAGTACGGGAGACAGAAAAAGCTGGGAGTAGTTTCTGACCAGGCAATGAACTCGTCAACACTATTTTCTGTCATGCCAACCAACACAAGGGAGACATGGGAGGTCTCAAAAGTTGGCAATGATAAATGATAACTTCCTGTTAGAAATTATTTCCATTATGCTCTTGATGATTAGACAAGTTAATTTGAAAAAGGTAACATTCTATTCTGATTTAATTCATCTTTGGTTAGTGACGCAAAATAAGTCTTTACAAATCTACATACCTTGTCTCTTATTTTTTCGCAGATGGAGTTGACACAGACGGTACATCAAAGTCAAACAAAAGGGAAACCTTAAGATGAAACAAAGCGGGAATATCTATCATACTTTTAGATATAATTTGTGCAGTGTCTGAGTATTTTTTATCAGTTTCTGGTAATTCTGCTAATCACCCTGAAACATGCAAACACTGTTATTACACGATATAATAACCTGTTTATAGTGGAGAGTATAGGTTTGTGCTATGAATGGAGATTTATGCTAAATATTGTTATTATGAAATTAGCGCCATTTAAGGATATTTTATAGTAGGTTAGAATGTTGGTGTAAAATTCATCTTTACAGATAATTGCTATACAATTCTAAATTGTAAGTATTTATTCAATCAGAATATTAGATTATAGTAAACAAAATCTTGTTAATTTAGGTTACTAAAACGAGCAATGAATAGTGACTGATAACTCATAACGATTATGTTCTTATAATAAATAGAAGTTAAATTGATTACATGTTATACATATTTCTAAAACAAAAAAATAAAAGATGCCGAGTTACTGTAAAAAATGTCAGATATTATTGAATGGTTCTGTACAAATGTTTGAAACATTACTCCCTCATTTGTTTGCAATTAAAACTATTGCAATATTGCAAAGTCATATGATACAATGAGGATTATAAAATAATTATCCACACAAGAAGATAGGAATTCGTAGTATATTACAGATTATGAATTTGTTTATCTTTTACCTATCTTGAGATTACCATATATATATAACAAAAAGGTAACACTGGTTAGTTCCGCGTCCCCAGTATACCACTTTATTTTGTAAATATTTGTAATTCTTGTTACTTAAAATTTGCTCTTTAACTTTTATCTTATAATTGCACTCAAATTATTCCTTTTGTGTTTATTGACGATGACATTAATATTTAATTATTTTCTCTATTAACTGATGACCATTCTTGTTATAGATTCAATATAATTTTACAACTTAAAAATTAATTATATTTTATAGAATCCAACTAACAGGATGCTAATCCGTAATCTAACGAATAATACACACCATTTCAATAGATCCACCCGCCACTGTAATGTTCATTTCTGATCCTCAAAAACTACCATGACTTTTATTTTGTGACATTCAAAAATACTCATTTCTTTCGCACAATAAACCTGATCAATTAGTTCTGAAGTTTTGTGTCATTATAATTATACACAGGATTGTTTATGATTTCTCCAACTATTTTCATATCTTTATATAATTTTGTTAGAGCTGTAGGCCTACGCACCACACATTTTTCTTAAATATTGAACAGATGTGGCGAATGAATGCATCCCTGAAGAATTCCCTGTACACTTTCAAACTGTCTCACATGTCTCTGCATGCAGTGCAGTTCTTACTAACGATGTCTGATCTGAGAAAAGTTATTGAAGCATCGTCGGAAATATGATCTCGTTAACAATTTTGCACATTCGATGATGTTGGATATCCTCAAACTCTTCACCGTAATCAATAAATAATAGTTACAGACGTTTTTATACCCGAAACATTTCTTAATGATCCAAGGGATATTAGCGATCAGATACCTTAATAATATGAGAAATCATACTGTCTGTCACTATAGATTAAACAAGAACAGAAAATAAAAACATAAAATTAAAAATC
>JAUZND010037781.1:0-21634 GCA_034780555.1 Coelogynopora nodosa
TTTTATTTCTTTGTCATTTTGTGTCTGTTTGTGTTGAACGTACGACCCATGGTCTCCGTGTAATAATAAATAAATAATAATAAATATAGCATATATGGTTATTTTCCTATAATTGTTTTCCTAACTGGAGTTTATGACGTAATGAGGTCATAAAAATGATACCAATCAATTAATTAAAAAAAAATTAAAATCGCTTGACAAGTCTTTAGGAGGTATTTGTATACCAAATTTCAGCTTAATCGCCTCCTCCACGTAGCAAACCCTACAAAGTATGTCTACGTATGAAGGGTTAAACGTTTAAATATTATTTATAAATTTTTTATTTTATGTTGTATTATATCAACATTTATATTAAATATATAATTGTTTTCTGTTCAAATCCCTTGTTAGCTGTCTATTCAGCGACAAAGATGTGCTAATCATGTTGTATTATGGGGAACATTTAATTGTCCTTTAGGTCTACTTGTAGTCCTTCTAATTCAATAGGTACACGAAGCAAGACGACTATAAGCTCGAGCATGCATTTTTCGGAGTAAATCTTCGTGGAAAACGTGCTCGACATTTTGTTTCAGATCGTCAATTATAGTGATCGATTTTTACGCAATACATTCTTCTTCACAATCCCCTACAACTCATTGTCGCAGGAGGTTAGGTCGGGACTTCGTGCAGACCAGGGAATTGGGTCAAACTTGCCAATTACCAGTCTGTTTGGAAGTGTAGTGTGGAATGAGTTGTGTCCGGTCGTGCTCCATCTTGTTGGAAAATGGCAACTTCTCGCAATTCCCCTTTCTCTCCAGTTCTGGAAGAAACTCGTCTCTTTGAAACTGGAAATTAAGCTGACCATCATTTCGGCCAGAAATAAAAAGTGGGCTAATCAATGATGTACGCCGACATGGTTGCCCATATCATCAAGAATGGAGGGTTTTGTTGCGCTTGCTCATAATAATGTTGCTTTTTCTTTGACCACCAGACAACGTTTTTGGTTCTACCCGATGCATATGCGGCACCTTCGTCACAACTTTCAAAGTCAATTTGAGTCAAGAATGGCACACTCGTCGGTTTCCATAGTTTTAGATTTTTTAAGATTTTGAAAAATAATGCACTGTTGATTTAGTTAAATTAAGTTCATCAGATAATCGTCTCACATGTGTCTTGGGTTCATCTCGAATTATGGTTGTTCGCACATCATCAACGTTTTCACCTCTTTAATTTGGAGGTCCAGAACTGTTCTTGGTTTACGTACACTGCCTGTTTCTCTCAGTCTGCTTCTCCGCGTTTTAATTACTCGATATTCTGGTGGTTCTACATCGTATTTCTAACGTAATTGCGGTCTATGACAAGTGCTTCCTTGCATGCCGTGTTTGATCACTGGCTGTGTAATAAGAGCAGGCGACAACTCTGTGTTCAATTGATTATTGACTAATATCAGCATGTTTAGTCATCCTTACAAAAATAATGTATGCTGCTATGAAATAATCAATGATTTTAAATTTCCAAATAGTAAAAATTTATATGAATTTTGAATAATGTTCATAGAAATAATATCTAAACAAGTTCAGCGATATTTGAACGGCTGTTTGTTCTTGCTAAGTTGTCAATTATAGCTCGTCAATGAGAAAAACAGAAAACGCATCTAAAGGAGTATTTATTTCTGATTGCATTCTGTAGAACTATCCAAGATCTGTTGGCGCAATCCTCAGCCAATGAAAAGACAGCATTCTTACATATAGGTACGGGTTGGAAATTCCAAATCTATATTATAAATTGTGACGCGATGCATTATGCTATTATTATGAAGCAAATATGTTCATTTATGAATGCTATGCGTTTGCATCAAGGGCACAATACGTGTAAGTAAAAATTAACCCCTCGTTTACCTAAATTTGGGTATGGTATATTGCTTTGCATTTGTTGTCAAAAGTGTTTCCAAGTATAAAACTAAATCTCATGTAATATTATAGGACTCATAAATGTTACACATTTTTTATAACTGGGATTTGCATGTTGCCTGATGCTTTTGCATCGGGCGGCACAATGGAAAGGTTGAAAACTCTATTATTTATTCATATTTTCATATTCACTTATTTATACTGCAGTGAATTTTTTTCTAATCGGAGCATTATCAATGAAGATTTAGGCAAAAACACATATTGTTTACCCACTTTTAAGGCCCTGGACTATGTTTGAAAAAAGTATTTTTATGATATATCAAATCCGCCATGTTCACTAGCCTATTTAGTCGTGAAACAATTATATAAACCAATGCATAAAAGAGTTATTATAAGAGTTAAAGGGGGGTAGTAAGTACTCCGGAAGTCACCCATCCCTTACTACTTTAACTTACTTATGATATGTAACTAGTTAACATTTAATTACAATAGAGATACTTTAAATATTTGTTGAGAAATTAATGAAAGTGTTATCAATTAATTGGTGTAACATGTATATCAATTCGAGATCCGAGAAAAATATTAAAATTAAATGTTATTTGTGATCTGTTTGCGTATTATTACTATTGCGAAAACAAAATTTCAAAAAAATTGGTTCACGTGTACAAATGACTTATAACTGTGTGCCGATCAATTTTGGTATCAATTTTATATAATTTTGTATAACAAGAGCACGCATATGAGTCCAGAAAATTGGTTTACCAGATTATATTATAAACGTGTTATTGAGAATGTTATCATAGTCTATAACATATTCGTTATATAGCCTATTTACTATAATAAATGTAATTAGTTTTTGTATATTCATGGTACACTAATTTTTTATAACACTTTCATTAATTTTTCAACAATTTTTTAAAGTATCTCTATTGGTAATTAAATGTTAACTAGTTACATATCATAAGTAAGTTAAAGTAGTAAGGGAAGAGTGATTTCCGAATCATGACTTGTCACCCCCACTACCCCGGTATGTATATTGGTAAATATGCGTAAAATAAAAATTATGTTTCAAACCGTCGTATTTACCATGTGCATAATTGACAAATTTATCAATGTACCAATGTATCAAGTTACCAATGAACAATTTAGTAGCTACTGAAAATATTACGAAGATCAATAAAATAAAGACGCCAATATTAAATGGAATGATTAAAATAAAATAAACAGAAATAACGATTACTAAGAAAGAATCCTGTAACGGATTATTTAAAAAAAACATGCTTATAAGATCTGGATGAAAATCAATATTTATTGTAGTCACATTATTTAGGACAAATTACAGAAAAATGAATTGAATTTTTATGTGAAGCAAGTATATGATTTTTTAGTTGTTGAATAAATAAAATTATAAAAAAATTATGCTTTCTGATGTCAAGATATTTTAATATTTAGATACTAGGCTAGTTTACATTTTCACTTGATTCGATTAAAAACACTTAAGCTTGATTCACAATTACTGTATGCCATACAAATGTTAGCATACAACACATTCACAATACAAATTATATGGCATACATAAATATATTGATTGTCAATATCTGTAATGTAAGTGTATAAGATAATTATAGTGAAATAGATATAACTATTCTTGAAATGATCTCTAGGAAGAAAAAACGATTTATCGCTCTTTACTTTCTACGAAGATTACGTAGAAAGGGTATCAGATGATGGGGAGTTCAGCCTATTTTTCAACAACGGAAACAAAAAAGATCATTTTATAATCTAGTTTGTGAAATGCATAAAAGTAATTCCATGCGTCTTCCATGAGTTGTCAGACAATTTTTATATATATGACTTATTATATTATGACCGCATATACAGATGACTGAACTGCCTTAGCCTACTGCTTCTATTAACTCTTCGTCATTCATAATAAAAATAGTAATTGTGTACTAAAAATTCAAACTAAAAACAAATATAATACTGTAGCTGCTTATCACAAAAATGGTTATTATAACTAGTGAGTGTATTGTTCATGATCTTAAATGACCTTAATTGTTATTGTCGCGTGATATGTTACCCATAATGCAGACCTCTGATTAGTCAACTTCACTTCTGTTTGTCATACAAACAAGTAGAATTAAAAATTATTCAATTCATCTTTTTGTATGGCAAACATTTGTATGTCCTACAAAAAAGCAATTGTGAAACTTTTGTATGGCTAACATTGTGTATACCATACATTTTGTATGGCCAACATTTAATTGTGAATCAAGCTTAAATCTTTAAACAATATATTAACATAAATCCAAAAAGTTATTTAATGCAAAAAATAGATATCAAATAACGATTACTATTTAAGTCATGAGATTAAGGATATTCCATAATGTGTTTTGAGATGTTGAAAAGTGGTTAAATTTGCATAATCAGAATGGATTATAATTTTAATGGAATAAAAATAACAGACCGTATCCCCCATGAAATGTACTAAGAATATTTCGTTTACATTATATACTTTTTTAAATATAATATTATAATTAATCAATCTAACTAATAAAATAACGACAATAAAGAACTAATCAACTACTGAAAAGTTAACTAATATAATTGAAGTACTCTAGGATCTGTGCTCATTCGAAGAGAGCAGAGAGAGCTTGAAAAAATCAAGTGCGTCTAAAATGGCAGCGACCGAGTGTGTGTGTGTCGTCTTGCGCTTCGATGTTAGAGCAGACATAATTAAAACTCATATGCAATAGATACAATAAGTAAATTTTGCTTAAATATCATACTATATATAAAATCAACATACATATATATATAATTACAATACATTAGCACTTACTCACCATTTCATTTTTGATACAATTAAATTAAAATTTAAACAAAATTATAATTATCAAGAACTATATTTTAACATATTATACGTTGATGACTTTTTAAGACAGCAAAAAGTTAGTTTTTTCTGCAATTTTTTTTTAATAATAGTAAATATCACACAAATACTGTCAATATTTGTGTTTTTACAAAAATACTGGATTTATTTATAGAATGGGGTTTAAATACTATGTTATCTTAACTATAATATAGTAATAGCCATCGTAAAAATATTTCTCAATAACACGAATCATATCCCCTTTTTATGTATTTGTGTTCTCCTTTAATCGCCTAACCCATCCAATTGTATAGTAATGCACCTAAATAATAGTAAATGAACATGTTCTATTAAAATCCTCAACACCACCCCAAAACAAATATAAATAAAAAATAAGAACCAGAAATTATCCAAAAAGTCGTCTGACAGTCAACAGAATAAGAATCAAAGAACTGCTTGGTGAAAAGATCATAAAGATATATTATTATGGTAATGAGATCACAAATGGAATGAAAGGATTTTTGGCCAACTTAATTAAAATATTTTTGCAAACGACAATCTTTAATTGCACAATTTATTGACTAAATAATTTTGATACCACTATCTAACTTTACATTAATTTAGGATTTTATACAATTTTTCAAAATAGAAAGGTTTCAAATTAACAACTTCTGCAGACGCTAATTCAAATGAACTTGATTTTTACCGACCCACCGAAGGATATAAAAATGACATGGTCCAACAAACACTCAGTACCAAAAACACGACGCGTTATATGTTTTTAATAACTACGGAGAAAACAATCATCCGGTAAATGTTCTTCTCCCCTTGACTATTTCATTTACACCTATATTTTCTTATGACCATCTTTTTGTAAACTTTTGTATATATGTAAAATGTTAAAATAAAGCTTTTTTATTAGTAGTTATCATTATGGCATCATTATGGGCAATCTATCTTGAACTGTTAAATACATTTTGGATACAGTCTTGCCAAAATTGAACTCGTTGGTTTAAAAACAAATAAATCTACCCCTTCCCCAATACAATATACGGAGCAAAACGAAGTACATTTGTGAATAATATGTCTAGGATAGGTTCTGAATACTTTGAACTCAATATAGCACAATACTTTATAATATTATATAAATAACTGTTGAGTGTATTGCAGTAATCACTGAGAAAGTCTCTTCAACAATATGGCACCCTAATGCAGTATACATACAGGCAAACATTTTTAATTGCCTCATACAAAAATAATAATCATCACATCCAATTTTAAGTGTCATGTAGATAACATTATAATGTAACTAAAAACGGTTGTCAAAAATTAACATATACTTATGCATTCACTACACTATATATATGGTTATAGTTGCGTTATCAAAACCTTATTAATGCTACACATAGTATTTTTCTCTCTCCGTTAATTGAAAAATATAGATAACTCTTATTATATACCACGTATTTATTATGTTGTGACTTAAATCCAAAGGAAAAACCTGAATAATAAAAACTTATTCTCCAAGTTCGGAAATAAAAAGAGTAGCTAATATAAACAAACAATTATGGAAAAGGACGGAAAATGTTGAAAAAATTACTATAATTAATATTTTTTATAAAATGTTATAATTATTTGTAATAAGTATAATTATTTATTTAAATTTTACTGCACATTTCTTCTTTAATAATATATAATTTACATTCACTAATTTTAAAATACTAAATTAGTATGAGAATAAATATTGTTCGTTAACCGATAATATTGTTCGTTAATCGATAATATTGTTCGTTAATTGATAATATTGTTCGTTAATCGATAATATTGTTCGTTAATCGATAATATTGTTCGTTAATCGATAATATTTCCAATTGATATCGCGTGTTAACATAATTCAACGTAAAATAATATTTTCAAATTATTAAATAAATAATCAATTGAAAAATTGTACACTAGTTAAAGTAAACACGCTAAATCATTGTACTTTAAATCATTAATCAAAATGTCCAGATCTATCAAAGTGGTTAACTTTTCCAAAGAAAAGCAAAGACTACTTGAAAAGCGAAAATAAAAAAACCAAAAAAATGACTAATCTGCTTTAATCATATTTTCAGAATTTATAAATAAGAAAAATGTCTCAATGGAAAAAATAACTCAATCCAACAAAACATTAGATTCCATTTTAGAATAGTTTTTGTCACACTGAGAAAATCGAACGGTATAAAATGAAAGCTGGTAGTATCAATGACATTAAGTATTCTTTAAGTAGATACTTCCGCGATATATGTGGGTGACAACAGATAGAGCAAAGTTTCCATGTTCATCCGAAACATTAAAAGCAGCACAAAGTCAGGACACACAAAAGGCTGGTGTTTTTTATAATACAACTCTTCTTTTGTAGACGAGGGCAGGAAAATATAGAGAAAATATCAAAAACGCATTTTCAATAAAGATAGACGAAAACGGAAAAAGATACACTTAACAGAAAAAAGACGAAAATCATCGCGAAAATGATCACGAGAAATCCTCGGGAAGAAGAATGTACGAAAATCCATCTCTTCATGATAAATGTACCGTTAGTCTATTCGATTTTTACCTAAAAAAAGTAAGCCCACACACAGAGAGATTTGGCAATATCCTTGGAGTACTTATAGCGAAAATGACGATTTTTGGTTTACTAACAAACAAGATAATTGGAAATAATTCATTAAATCTGTTTATGAAACAAATAAGCAAATTTTGCAGTTTGTCTAAAACCTAAACAAATCATTGCATATGTGTAACATAAATTTCAGTTTTGGGTCAAAAATTTAATGATAACGAAATAAAATTTGTTTCTGGTCTTAAATTCGAATAGATGACAACAAAAAAGAGGCTATGCCCAAACACCTGACAAACATAATTAATGATTTATCATCATGCAACCAACCGAACTTGCTAGATGAAGATATGAGACTTTTCCAGAGCGAAGAATTTAACTCTTTGTAAATCCCTGTTCACAAAAAGCGATAATTGAAGCAGATGCAGAACGTAATATTGTCAAATTTACATTAAAATAAGAAATGTGTTGTCTTTACATACTCTTCAACGTAGTATTGAACTGTTACTTGTTTCATTATTGTTATTCCAAATTAATATATATAATATAAACCTATATTATAACTCCATTTTGTTTTTCAAATGAACAATACAGTTGTATGATATTCTAACAGTGTACACTATTAGATCATACAACAGTATGAAATAAATATAAAATAAGTTATAAAAGTTCGTTTGCTTATTTCAGAATTATTTTAAATGAATACGTATGGTATATCGACCTTCTTAAAATCCAGTTCATTTATTTATCCTATCTACTCCGAACATTTAACGTCTTTCAAATTTATATTGTTTGTTTATTTTAACTACTTTTGCATTTACCTCGAAAATAGATTAAATTTCCTCCGTATTTAGACGTAACCTATTTATTCCGCATTTGAATTATAAAATAACTTTTTCGGAACACAGTTGCACACAGTGTCCTTAAATCACCGTTCACCCCCTAAAACCGACTAACAAAATTAACCAGCATTATATGCTCTCTCAATTTTAACTAACCAAAAGTACAATTAACAGTAATCTTATAAAATTTCTGAATTATTCTGAAACAATATTATTTCGGTTAGATCTAGTACTGGTAATAAATATATTTTTTAATATTTTAGACCATTCAACCTGTCAAATATTGCATAAAATAACAATTAAAAATATACTTAATTAAGAAAGAACCAAAACAATCAACAATTATTATGAAACTTAACAACATAATATATGTTTTCTGTCTCTTTTATTTATCTTTGGTGTATACTGGCAGGCGCCGATCCAGGAGGGGTCTAGGGCCAAGGGGGCACGTGCCCCACTCCTACGAGTGTCAGTTAGCGCCCGTATGAAGTAGTATCGCGCCATTAGTACTTAAAATAGTGGTACAGATATTGTATCCCCCCTAGATTAAATTACTGGATCGGCCCATGACTGGAACATTCCTTCAGTTTTCCGAAACTTGATGCAATAAACTATTAAAAAAGTGGAAATTAATTTTCATTATATTGAAAAAGTTATATTTCTCGACAAATTTATACACAATTAAACTTATCATAAAACAGCTGTATGGTATTATTAGAACATGGTACGCTAATTAAGTTTGAACATACAGTTTATGAATTTTTATAATGCTTAATAATTTGACAAAGAAATTAATTATTTCGATTTATTCAACTGGTGTTTGGGTAATCTACATATATAAATAATGTACATAAATTCAATACAAAAAGGCATGTTAATTGTTTACATTAATAAATTAAACAGCACTTTTTTTATAAATCCTACGTTGTCCAGGCTAAACATGTAAGAGGGCAACAGCTTCCCCTCTGAAATGAGGGAATTTGGTTTGATCGTGAAGTATAAGAGCCTGTATAATATGCTTTAAAAGGCATTAAATCTGTTTCATAGACGTTCCAAGTCATCAAGAAGAAGTATTGGAATCCACGATTTATACAAAATACAACAATATTATGTGAATATCAAATCGTAAGTCAACACCATATTATGATTATTTTTAATTAAATTATTACAAATTATAAACATTCTGGAACCTGAACACCTTCCACACCTTTATGAAATATATTTTCGCTACTATTTTAAAATAAATCTACTTAAATGCACGAAATGAATTGATTTTTTAAATAAATAAATGTTATGCTTGGTATAAATATAAATTACTTAAATAGTTGTAATTATAAACATAACTTCACTTCAACTTTCAGTAAAATTAGTAAAAATCACTATTAACATATTCGACCGACTTACTGTAATTGTAATAGGTCGACATCATATACATTAACATGTTGCGAACTGAGTATTCCGAGCCGTTACCATAAAGATTCTGAATTTCGTGAGCCAGTGGATTGTGGTCAAGACCTGAAAAATACCAATTTCCGATTTATTAAGTCAATTAATTTTATAAAATAAAAATAAAACAACTTATGTGATATTAATAAAATTAAATCACGGAAAAAATCCTATTTTGAATAATTTTATTAATATAATAAAAAAAATTAATGAACAAATAGCACATAAATTTGTTTTGCGACTTAAGTGTTACATTATCATGAAAACATATGAAGTAAACAGAAAACTGTCAAATATTAATTCAATACTATCCATTTTATGTAACCAATTTTTATTTTTAATAATTAATCGAAAGATGTTAACTGATAAAATAAAATAAATCCATTGAGAACTAATAAAAGAAAGATCACAATATAAAAGGCTGATAGTTATAACATCACGTAGAAAATAATTACTCAATTGCAATTATCAATAGCAACATTACCATATTACTATAAGTAGTGTAGCAATATAACAATATAATTATAATAAAGAGATCGTTCTATGAACGTATTATATAACATTCTAACGGATGGCGAACGATACGCAACATTTCAAAAAAGCGAAGTTCAGTTGTTACCAAGAGCGGCATATACAAAAATAAAGGTAAAAGATATTTTTTACAATAAATTGCATTAATCTTCTCAAATGTTGTTAAACTAAACAGAAAAATGAATATAGATTACTTAATAAAAATATATATCTAATTTGACCGCAGTGTAGTGCGATATAATAGTACTTACAGACCAATATCATAATGAAACGTAAAACCATTTTAATAATAATAATAATACGTGTAACATACATATGTCTATCTCGGTAGGTTTCTGGCGTACAACTTTGTATATGCAAAACACTATACGATTATATCGAATGCGACCGTTTTTAATTAACACCTTTCCTATAATACTTTCTTTCTAAACGACATTTCAATATATATATATAATGACATACTTAAATGAGTGTAGAAAATACAAGTTTCGTAATATATATAATTAGAATTTTACATAATTTTTAATAAAATAAAATTCAAGTACTAAAAATTGATTTATATTCAACTTATTTGTACACTTAGTTTAAAACTTTCAATACAAATAAATAAAAAAGCATATATATTGATATCCAATGAACGAAAATGCGTTTAATTTCAAGTCCAAGGCAAATTTGAAATTATTAGTGACATTATTCATTGGTTGAAAAAGTTTTCGTGAAATTTAAAAAATATGTTTTTCAACCTATCAAATGTCGATTAATTAAAAAACCCACTAATTAGTTACAGATTAATTTTAGTAAAATAAGCTAAACTTACAATATATCACAAACACGCCCTAGCTAATAGTTTATGAAAATTCGCTTAGTAACAATTAAAAAAACGGTACAAAGAATATATCAACTTATACTTACTTAATTTGCAGATATTATGCAATCGGCCGAGTTCAAATGGCAGTCCTGACAATTTGTTGTTATTAAGTATAAGAGCACGCAGTTCATGCATGTCTCCCATAACGGCTGGAACACTAATCAACTTGTTGTAACTAGCATCGAAATTGACCTGTATAACAATGTAATATTTTAAGATAAATATGGAAAAAGCAACACAATTTAAAAGAACGCCTAAAATGGAATTATTTTATAAATGAAATAAAGAAAATATGGACGAATTATATAATATATGACGTAACTTTTATGCATTCCAATTTCATAGCAAATTATAAGTTAAAATAATCGACGTAAATACATTTTCAGCATGGGAGTTTTTAGGATAATGTAAAGATCAAATTACTAATTGGTAATTTCAATTTCAAGAATAATTTGTGCGAAATTAATATCTAATAATTTAAATTTGTATTAATTAAAATGGATTCTCAACGATACTTCAAACACTTTAATATCAGCATATATACATAGCTCTATAATAAACTAGAAGTAAATTGGTAATGTTAATTTGCATGTTGGCTTCAGCTTTATATTTTGAGATGTTTGTAAAAAGATGTTAAACTTTTTCTTGCTACAAATAGACGTTAACGTAAATGATGTCCTTGTAATATTTTCATCCCCATTGTATGATTAGATATACAAATAGTAATTATAAGATGGTCAATTCTACGCTCTGTCCGCCTCCCCACTCTATTTTTTAAAATGTCAAGTAAATTTACATTCTCTTTATTATTCATAAAACACGGTATTTTTTCATTTTAATCCAATTTACATATATTAGGATATAATATACCACTTTGACTTAATGTATTTAATTTAAAGAAATGTCATTTAAATGATAGAATATTGGATAAATCCTCTATAACCTCATTATGGAATCATCCTTTTTTTTAAATTCACATATTCATATTGATACACCGTAGTCGAAATCGGAATTTAACTTGTTTACATTAGTTTCGGCTATAAAGTTTATGTTATTTATTCTATAAGTGGCATATATCCAATTAGATATAAATTTGCCTAAAACTATAAATATCAAATTATATGAGTAGAATAAATCGTAATAGATTATATTAGTAAGCACAGACAGTATTTTTAATTAAATAGAGTGGACGGGATAAGTTGATTGAAATATTTATTAAAATCTAATTATACGAATAAAAAACAAATGTTTTTTTATAAAAAGATCATGCACTATGCCGAAAACTACGCAAAATGAATTTAGAAAAAAATAAAACCCTAAATACAAACGTTTATATAACGGAGTACTTTTTACATTTAACAGGATTTAATTACTAATTAAAAATATTATATAATTGTGATAGTCGAAGATGCCGTCTACAGGTGCATGATAAACAATGTTTGAATTATTTATACAAAAATGAATTCATATAATTGCTTAACAATTATACGATACGATACACAGTGTTCTTGACCGATTTGTTAACATGTCGACACCATCCTTATCATCTGGTGATGCTCTATAGGCAATGGTTTTTTCGAGGTCAGATATCGTGCAGATTTATATGGTGTCCCAACATTTGTTCCCTAAATTGATACTGGCAACCTTAATTTGATTGTGTTTTGTCGGCTATTTCTGAATAATAACATATTATAGTTATAGGGTAGTTGTCGAATGTACCAATGAGTTTGGCAGACAAGTACCCATCAACCCTGAGTCATTGGTTCAATAGCATGACACCGACAAAGAATAATTATTGCAATGATTCCCAATAGTTTTATAATCACATGCAAACTCGAAATTTTATTATCCAGAGATGCTTTCTAGAGTATTCAACACTTTCATCAATACAATGGCCTTTCTAAAATCCAAATAATGCAGATCATGAGGCACTCGGGCTTCTACCGACAAGGCGACAATTGATCCTGAATGAAATCTGTCACTCTACTGGAGCCTTTATTTCAACGCATCAGAGAAACGTTGTCGCGCAGCCCAAGCCCCGAAAAGCAAGTGATTTCTACTAATTTCATACGCTGGATACATAGAGGTATGTTCACATAATATAACTTTATATAAACTTCGAAACCAATAGCATAAGATATGTTTATGTAACGTGGGTTATACACATGTGGTGTTTCACTACTAAACAACTGTCTGAAATGTATATAAAATTCTCTACTTTCTAGGGTTAGGACTACAATAAAAATCTGATTTCAAAAATGATATAATTGCATCCCACAAAAATTACTAGTGTAAATATCAGACCATTAATTTTATGCGTTAGCCTATACTAAATAATTGGGCTTTGGTTACTCCTCAAAGTATTACTTTCTGAAGAGAGAAATCATAAAAGCTATAATGCATTATATAAGTTATATTAATTATTTTAAACTATTGTAATTTTCAGCTGGTGATTAATTGTAGCCTATGCTGAATAACAATAAATTTATATTACGGTCAAATCTGATCACTATCCTGCTCAAACAATAATTAACGGATTAACAAATTTGGTCAATATTTGTGTTAATTTGTCGAAAATAAAACAATAATAAATTGGTGCCAACCGATTAACATTAAATTAGTATTGCATAAAAACTACTCTCAAGGTTATTTCCAATAATTCTAGATAATAATACTGAAATATTTACAGTTGTAAAGAATTAAATTGCAATTAGTCATAAATTATAGATGAAAATGAAATTGATGTATGTTTATGATATGCTGTTGCCATAATGATTAATAATAAGAATAGAATTAAATATAAATTTACTGAAAATACAGAGTTTAACTCAGCTCCGCTAATCATGGAGTCTAACTCTGTTTGGTTTTCCATTAAAATATAAATGCTGTTTTAAAAGTAAAATTTGAAACAAGATTTGTTAGAGAATTAGGGAATCTAATAAACGAATGACCGATAGCTTGACATATCCAGTCATTCAGAGAAGGTGCGGTTTAATTTTAAACAGCTTTACATTTTTGTACGCATGTCTTAGATCACATACAATATTATACATACAAATATTGTACATACAAACAACTCACTAGATTAATTAAATTGACGATTTCTTCAGGCAGTATTTCTAATTGGTTCCCTTTGACAACTAACGTTGTAATGTATGTTAGATCGCACAGGCTGCGCGGGAAGTTTTTCACGGAACCTGCAACATCGTGTGTTATAAGTCATAAAATGTTAATGCAACTGGTGTCATTGTAAATTATATCAATATGTAAATATTAACTAATTTAGAAAAAAGTACAATATTTAGTCAATTATTGTAAATTTTATTTATTATGGATCACTGTATTGAATATATTGATTATAAATCATAATGAAGATTACAACACAAGCAACATTTGAACCAAACGTAATACATAGGTATTAAAATTAAATTTCCCATATTGGTCACATGGTTGATTTGATTTTCAACATAAGTAAAAAAAATAGTGTTAAGTGGTTTAATGTCAATAACGTCATTATATTTTTAAAATATATATATTCTGACATCTGTTGATTCAATTTGATGATAATAAACACTTTTTTTTAATGTTTATTACTATATAATTATTTAGTTTGTAATATTTAATTCACATTATGTAGTGTTTAGAATCTTTTCAAATAAGAAGTTATTTTCGTCAAAAAATGCACTGTTTTGATAATAGTTATATTTATTACACAAATACCGATTGAACATTACCATGGACTTTCAGATTTTTAAAAATGTTTTTATATGTGGATCCAATAAAAGTTAACATGATGTTCATATTTACAATGTTAAACAAAATCAGATAAAAAATCTGTCTAACCAAATATTAAAAATAATTTGATTAACTTGAAAATATACATGTCGACTAAAGATTTGAAATCAATTTGTCTTTTTGCCCAACAAATAAAGAAACAAAATGTGTATAATTCTTTCTTAGGACCCCATTAGCCCCTCTGTTAATATGCCGCTAAACAACTTAAAAATATTAAAGAGAACAATATGGGACAAAAACTTAATCTAAATATAAACATTATTATAAATATGGTAGCAGTATGTTTATTTGACATTGTGATGTAATCTCGTATAAATTATACAAATAAGCTTAATAACAATTGACACATCCTGAAAAACATAAATGCTTGATTTTACACAATTAAATAATCCATATTGAAAAAATATATAATAGACAAATCTACCGGTTAGGGTAAAACGAAACCATTCGCTCTTTTTGCCATTTTTGACTTCCTCTTCTGACATAATCCGACTTGGCGTTGTCAGTTCAGAGAGACCGCGGTACTTTCTAGGAAGAACCTCACCAGATAATTGCATTTTAGCCACTAAAAAATAAAAAAATAAATGTTTAGTTATGCATTAAAAATTATTGAGAGGATCAATAAAAAACATTCTTGAATATTATAAACATGTCAAATATTCCTGTAAATGAGCGCACTATTGATAAGATACGAACTTGTAATTACATGTATTGTAATACAGTATTAATTATTAGTGTTATATTCATATATAACTCATACGGTATTAACTATTTGGCACATTATTGATAAGGCGCTAATGACATGGTATAATGGAGACAGTTCAGTGGGAGTTAATTCATTAAAAATAAGTTTTAATTTCATACATTAAAATTAGAAATCTAGATATTTTCTGACATAAATTTGTAAGGGCTATTGTGACATTTCAATAATTTTTTAAATTAGCATTTGAATAACTTTTTCAAACTGTACGTTTTTATTCTATCTATATATTTATTCCAAGTTATTACATTTTTAATAATTTTATAATTGCAATCTATGTCAATTACTTCAATTACTTTTCAACATTTTTATATTTGAAAACTATATGTTGTTATTTAGGACAACATTTTATATTTGTGACAGAAGAAAAGCAAAAAAACCATTTCATGGAGTGTTTAAAAATCAGGTTTTCAAATTGATTAATGTACAATATACAGAATATTAACAAATAAAGAATTATTAATAATGTTATCATCACAAACATGTTATCAGCATGATAACTTGGCTAAGATTAATAAAAAAATGTCAATGTGGATATGACTTTTTTATGATTAGTAAGTGGTTGATTTCATGATTTGCACAACTAAGGCAAAAGTATTGAAACATTTCTCTAGGTTTACATTTTTCAAATAAAGTATTAATCACAAAAATTCAAAACTGAATATGTGATTACTTATTTCAGTTTTGAAAAATGGCAATATATGTTCATACTTGACATCCCTAAATGCAGTAAGAGAAATAAACAACATCCCTAAAAAAACACCCACTGATGAATAAATATACAATACAATATTAAACACATTTAGTATTAAGTTTTCTATATTTCTATTATGTTTGTATATTTTTGAATTCCAGTCAGGCTAAAAAGCCAGCAAAATTTATGTGGAATAAATTTAACATTTTATGATCTAAAATCAGTATGGAAAGAAAATATTAAAATCTGAGTCACATTTGAAAAAAATATTAGTTTTAATATATGTTTTAATGTTTTTAATGTTTTTTTAATGTTTTAATGTTATGAATAAAATATAAATGAATAAAAGATGTTTAGCATAACTAATGGGTTATTGAATACAAAAATGCATACTTAAATAATTATAGTGAGAACATTATATGATTAGACAGTGTTAACATATTTAGTTATGTATTATAGATATGTAAGTTATCTACATCACCAGATAGAGCTACCTACACTATAATGTCTAAAAAATCTAACAATAGTACTAGTTTCAAGGATTACTGTATTGTAAATGTGATATGTAATGGACTTAACAAATAATGATATATAATATATAGTAATACTTTATTTATAATAATTAAATGGATTTTTATTTGGTGCATAACTAATCTAATGAAATAATCCAATTGAAATTTCTTCCTTCCAGGTAGCACTTTACTTAGTTCCAGTTTTGAAAACTTAATATAATAAAATGAAAGATCACTATGTATATGATATAACAAAAAAATATATTTAAAAATTAGATAATGGTTTGTATCTAGCTATATGTTGCTATTAGTTTGATTTCCCTTGTATTGATATGTAATTATATATAATGTATGTGTGTAAATGTTAAGGACACTTTTCATTTCAATTATCTGCAATCCTAATAGTAATTTTAAATACAACATAATATTTCTTATATGACAAAATTATGTTATTTATATATATTTATATAACACTATTTATTAAAATTACATGCTTTATATTAAAAGAATGAACATTAAAACCTCAATATATAAAACATTATTTGAGAAAAACCAAAGAAACATATTTTATAAATTAAGTAATACATATTTGCAGTAAAATTAAAAAATAATCTTGACATTGTATTATGGTAAAGGTAGTATACCTTTTAAATGATTAGTCTTGAATCTATAAATATCTATAATATTTATTCAAAATTTCCCATTTTTTCCAAATAGTATTATTAGAAATTACTAGTTAAATTAGATTAAAAATATTATTTTTGACCAATTTTTTTCGCTTTTCTTTCTATAGACGTTGCCATTTTGCAAAATAACTTTTTTATTAACATTTACCATATTTAATAGTCCATGGAAAACTAAATAATGAGATAATAAAATAATTTTTACTCCATTAAAAAACTTAACTAAAATATGAAAAATTATCTATATGTTATATCTAAAATTAATGAAAATAATAAATATGCATAACAAATATAATTATGTATAATTATATTATTAATGATTGAGACAATTGTAGTTTATATTATGAGCAATAAACAAAAATGTAATTAAAATAAAAATTTTTGATGAAATTATGTTTCACCTTATGGTTATGAACAATAAACAAAAATGTAATTAAAATACAATTTTTTGATGAAATTATGTTCCACCTTATGGTTCCTCTTTAGCAAACATTTGTTAAGCAGCTTTTAGTATCTCTCAATAGCCTATGGGGAGGGGAGGGAAGGGGGGAGAAGAGGGGAAAAGGGAGAGAAAAAGGGAGGGTTATGTTATAAAAATATGTTTAAGTAGCTTTTAGCATCAGTAAATATCCCATAAGAAATGAATACTAGGGTATTAATTTTAAAAATTGAATTCAAACAAAACAATAACTTCAAAATGGAACAAGCTATACACATAAAACACTATTTTATCAACAATCTATCATGAGGTGTTTGGTACCCTTTTGTAGAGCATAAGTATGACATTTTTAAGTTTATTGAAATTAATGTGTATTAAGTGGTTCATAAATATTCCATTTCAATTTATTTGCTACACATACGAATTGAAACCTTCTGTATTCATTTAAATTTTATTAATTGAAATATAGTTAACAAAATTTTGAATCACCACTATTAATATCAATTATAAACATTTACATACTTGGCTAATAAAGTTAATTGTCAACAATATTTTTGAATTGCAGGGATAAACAAAACTTGTTAAATCAAACATTGTCAAAATAGTATGTTTTAGAAAAATAATATATTGTTCCCTTTAATGTGCTATGGTAATGATTTAGTAATACATTCCATGTTTGAAATTGATACCATTGTGTAGATCATAAAGATTTGAAGGTTGCTATTAAAAAAGAAATAATAAATGAATTTTTCATTTGGTGTTAAATGTTCCATGTTTTTTGATGTGCTTCACACATCTAAAAACACTCATTAATGTTATGTGTTAATTTAAAAGTTGGAAAATCCTGAAAAATGCAATTATCTATGTTTTTAGCCAAATTATCTTGAGATTACATTCAATAATAAATCAATGCCTATATATCCCATTGTAATTCTTTTGGTGCCCCTGGTTCCTTATGCCAAATTTAAAATGTTTAGAAACACATTTTTGTAGAACCTATTTGGTGCAAGGAGGCTGATCACTTTTGGGATCTACTACATCTTAAGGAGCAGACAGACAATGGCTATTAGTATAAGTAATAATAATGTATCTTAATTAAAATGTGTATGTATTTTTTATAAATTATAAATTTTTCATAAATAAACATGCCAAACAGCAAAAAATATAATAGCATAATGAAAATTAAATATAATTTAACTGAATAAAAATAAAACAGAGTGAATAATAAAACCTTAATGCTTATTTTTCTATGGAGGTTTATTTTGTTAGAGTTTCCAACTTTTAAGTGAGCTTAACTGTCAACAATAGTCCTTAAAAGTTTTTGCAGATACCATATCAATAGATTAGTAATGGAATCATTGTGGAGGAATAAAAAACATAATATATTTAGTTAATTCAGTATTATCTATGCCTATGGAGATTACCAGTTCTTATAATTATAACATTTTAAAGGCTGTATTTTTAAAGGGAAAAGCATAGGCTATACAACAAAATAGTTATTACTTATATGAAGGTTATGCTCTATAGCCAGAAACTGAGTTCACATTTGGCCACCAGCAGTTATTTTTAATTATACTTAATATATATTTATAAAAAAAAAAGATTATTAATAAACATGTTATTATCTATAATGTAATTAATACATTGTTACCTTTTAGAAAACACTTTGTGTATTTTTTTAAATTTGTGGATAATGTACCAGTGCCAGTGGTACTGGCATCTACTTATACTTATGTTTTTAAAACTGTATATTGAATCAATTATAATTTTGAACATAAATTCCTATTTATAGATAAATTAACTTGTTTTCAATTCCCTAAAAAATAACTTATTTATTTCTCAAAATGACCTTAAAAGTTTTTTCTAGAAAGGAAACACTATTATTGTATTAATATAATACATTAATTAACAATATTAATGTTTGTTTATCTGAACTAAAAAATACTACAAGGCCTATAAGATAAAATAAAAATGTAAACAATAAATTACCATTATTTTCAGTTTAAATTTGTCAGCTTAAATATATTTTACTTTTTATTAAGTAAACTGTAAAATACAAATATTTTTGGTGCTTCTTCAGTTGTTCCCCACATAAAAAATGTTTTCAATTTTTTTTTAATTTACAAAGTTATTTATTAAAAATAACTAACAAAGATTTTATTGCTTTATTATTGTTTTTATATGCTTTGTTTATTTAATTCAATTCCTGGTTCCCAGTATCACTTTATTATTGTTTTTTTTTAAATTCAATTTTTGGTTCCCGATATCGTTATTTCTGTTATTATTTCTATTATTATCGTATTATTATCGTTATTTATTATATGGCTGCCCAGCAATACCCTTCTGTCAGTGAGCTGAACTTGCACGAGTTCCACCAGGCCACAGAGGGCCCAGAAATGTGTATTTAATGGTGCCGGTACCGCGGTCTACTTGCCACACAGCGCAACTACTATGGGTGTGACAAGCCCATGGTACAGTGTCCCGACGCCAAGAGGGCTGATGGAGTTTGGAGGAGGTGCCCTTGCCACGAGTGTCACCATGATGCGTCTGTCTGGAGCAACAGTTTTTTTGGTGATGGTTCAAGGCTGTCGCTGGAGCAAGTGCTGGACCTCCTGTACGCATATGTGTATGAGATGGCCTCCAGCAAGAACCTTATGCGGGAGTGTTGGCTGGTGTCGGAGGCCATTGCCAACTGGCAGAATTATGTGCAAGACATTTTTGCCAAACATTTTGTCCTGCATCCACAACGTATTGGCAGTCCAGGGCATGTCGTGGAGATCGACGAATTGGCCTTTGTCCGCCGGAAGCACAATGTGGGGCACAGGGTTGGTACGCAGTGGATATTCGGTAGTCTCGACACCACATTAAAGAAGGCTTTCTTGGTCACTGTGCCTTGCTGCAATGCTCGCATGCTTCTGCCCATAATACGGTAGTACATCATTCCTGGGAGTACCATCATCTCAGATCTGTGGGCAGCCTACAACACCATCGAAAACATTGGCTACCAGCACCTAACAGTGAACCACTTGCTCAATTTTGTGGACCCCATCATACATGCAACCACAAACCATGTGGAGTCAATGTGGTGCCGTGTGAAGCAGCGCAACAAATGGGAATGTGGCACCCATCACAACTTATTGGTGTCGTACCTCACCAAATTCATGTGGCAGCAGAGCTTTGGAGATGACCCACTGCAGAAGCTGTTGGAGCACATCCAGGAAGTGTACTCCTTTGAATGACTGTCCCTTATTCCAGACATGACTTGTTTAATTTCTTCGTTCATAATATTTTTTTTTGTATTTTTTTTAATAATTAATAAATAACTAATTTTAAAAAAAATTGAAAAAAAAATTTTCATGTGGGGGAACAACCAAAGAAGCGCCATATTTTTTGCTAACCTTAAAATTTTTATATAAATAAAAAAAAATTTCATACTGAAATTCATAAAATGTTATAAATAGTAAATTTTGTATATACACTTGTATTTATGTGTGTGCTATGCAGCTATAACCACTTTGACAAAGTCTTTGACTTTGTTATATTAATGACAAATGTATTGTAAAATTCTTGACATTGTTAAATAAATTAAATATATGTTCAGGGCCGTACCATGGGGGGGTGCATTGGGTGCGATCGCACCTATACCCGTGCAAAAAAACAGATCCACTTATACATGCAATTTTTTAATTTTAGGTGCATTTTAC
>JAUZND010037792.1:0-21634 GCA_034780555.1 Coelogynopora nodosa
CAATATAACGGGAACAGATGTTTAAGAGATTAGTGTGTGAGCCAATCAGTAAACGAGATGGAGAAGCTCAGAGCATTATACCTTGTTGTTAATAGTAGGTTTCCGGCTGCGGATAATCAATGCCTCTTTGAAGCGTAAATTAACAAGTCTATCGTCGCTCGAAAGTACTTTAGTGGTAAAATTTGGTTCTTTTGTATGAATATGTGCGAATCGAATGTGAAAGACGATTGGAAAGTTTGCATCTGCGTAATTGGTATCCTGAATCGTTTGGTGCGGCCTCTTGTAGTACTGTCGTTAGAAACGGGCGGAGGTAGTCGGAATCTGCTACATATCGACTAGACTGTTCACGTTTTTGTCGCTTCATGTTCATGCAAAGATCTATTGTATATATCCCATTTGAGGCATTTGATCATTTTTCAAAGCGGCTTTGTCTCCTGTAGTTTCCTGTGGTAAACCAGGTGGCCCTGGGTTGAACAACGTTCAACGGATTTCGGTGTTTTATATTGGAAGGACTCTATGCAGTTCTTCACTATGTGAGAACCATGGAAAATACACATGAATGATCATTTCACAAGTCAATTCATGCATGACCTTACACGATTATGCATGCACATTAATAACACCATGTATAACCGTGTATGTTTATGCATGTTTATCCATGGCCAATTATGATTTTTTATAAACTAATAACATTTATAAATTTCTTTTACATAAATTTAATTGGTTATTAAAATTGCTATTTCCTTAATAAACTTATATACAATCATTACAATACAGATATAGGCATATGTACATAATTAAATAACAATTTACTACATTTACATAACTCGTATAGAAAATATTAGTGACAAAAATGGTACGAAAGTTTTACTAGATTATATTAAAAGAAAAAATAAGTTGTTTTATAAAAAGGAAATATATTGAATGTTTTTCTTTTAAGTATGTATTGTTTAAAATATTTAAAAACAAGTTTTTAATGTTATATTTTTAATTGAATAATTGAAACATGTTATTCGTTAATAATTGACATCACTGGACGCAATACAAAATTATTAGGAAATGTTTTTTAAAGTAAATCGCTAAATTTAATAGACGCAATGATAATTAAATGTTTAATTGTTTATTCTAAAAAATTGCAGTTACTACTGTATAAAAATGACTTGTTTTTCTGTTTTAAACCATTGAAATATTAATATAATATATTCCTATATGTTATAATATATACAAATAGTATGAAAATCATAATGGTTTTTTTATTGTTTAGTAATTTAATGAAATAATTATTTAATCATTTTATTCACAGACAGAACTGTTTATAGATTGTTTCTAAAGTACAATAAAAAAAATTATATAATGAAATATGTGACCGGTAGAAATAAAGCCTGAGGGTGATTGTTTAATGCAATAAAAAACGTTCGCTTTGACCTCATGAATTTCTTTTATTAATCTAGAATTCTACCTGCCACCAGTTTTAATATATATATTATTTAGTGCACAATGTTTCAAAATATTAACCTTAATCTAGTACTATGTTGCATTGCAGTTGTAGGCAGTTACAACTGCATGTAGCATTATTTTCATAATTAAAGATAAAGAATAAGATAAACATTGGATTATTTATATTACTTAAAACAGTAGTATAAACCTATTTTAGTCAATAATGTTTCAAAGTTCAAGGTTTACATTAGGCCATTGTTATTTTGTTATTTCTTACATTGTTATTTCTTATGTGGGCAAAAGTAATAATATTACGGTAATAATAATTATAGTGGAGGATTTTCAGAGGATTTGAAGTACCTATTTAACAAGTTATTTAAATTCTATACTATAACTTTAACTCTTCTAATTCTATACTATAACTTTAAATTGTTAATCTAATTTTAAAAATATTTTTATGGGGAGCATTTCAATAGTCATGAATCGTTAAGTAATGTATAATTTATTATCAGCAAATATAATTTTATATATTCTGATTGTTAGTCGCAATAAATATGTTAGCTGAAAAATTATATATAAACATTTATTTAATCAATATACATTATACGGTATCCATATTGTGGACTTGATATAGGTATTTATATATTGTTCACTAATATTTTCAAATATATCACAATTTGTATTTAAATCTATCATTACAATACTAGGACGTTTTTACTTTTGACTATGTGGATATCCACATGAAGATTTTTTGATAGTGTAAATTGAAAAAAATGCCTTTGTTAAGTAGAACACAACTATGTAATTATCATCTATTGTATGTGGAAAACCAAACAGTATACTGTCTATACCAACATATGTTGTTGATTATACTAAATATGTTATAATGCATTTATAATAAATGCATGATTTTATGTTACATTAGTTATCAATACAATTTTTTTGAAAGCGTGCTTCGATTGAACCTCAAAAAGAAACAAAAAATGACTACAATATTGTGTATGGAGCATGGTATAGTTAGTATATTTAAATCAAATAACTTTATATACAAGATAAAGGATACAAATTTCAGAATTCTCCATGATGAATGAATTCTCTAATAGTATAGTAATGAAGGCAGCCAGTTGACAGCCCAACAAGCACGCACTGTCTATTAACAATTTCCGCAGGTATGGCGGCAGCCTTCGGCCACATGGGGCAAATCGATACAATAGGTTACGTCAAACATACAATCAGATCGCAGGTCATTGCAGAGATCTATACATTCTCAGGAGAAGGCGGGAGGAGGGGGAGGAAAGGAAGGGATGAACGAGATGTAAGGGGTTGGTCGTATATTATTCTCTTCTGAGAGTAGAAAACAAACGAAAAGAGAAATGAGACAAATTCACTAAAACAATGACAGAAAAATAATTGCTTGGAATAAAAAAGAGAAGAGGAGGGAGAAAAATTGGAGAATGATACGAGTATTGAGAATAAAAGAGGGTGCAAAATGAAGTTTAATAACAGTATAGATGCATATAACATTTAAAAGAATGACTCAAACAAATACGTTCTTTAAAAATAATGTAGTTCTAATTGTTTTAATCGCTGGCGGGGCGAAAAGTCTAACCATCAACGGTGAAAATACATAAGCTGTTCCTTAGAGGAGTTCATTTGACATGAGAGTTGCAGCATTTTGAATTTGAATTCTAGGTAGAATATTGTCATAAAGTGAATATATTTAATATTTATCATTCATAAACATTTCACTAAACAATACTAATGTAATTTTTTTGCAACAAGAACATTTATTATACGTATAATAAACTTTTAAAATTAATTTTAGTAATATTAATTACAATCTTGGTAATGTTTTTATCAAATGAATGTCGTTTGTCACAATTTATAATATGAAATACAATTTTTCAAAATGTCGCATTATTAAAACATATTATTTGGATACATCAGTTTGTGGCAATAAATATTATGTAAATACTATTTCTGTATATGTATTTGAACAAAATGGTAACTCACAATAGTTTTAATGAAATAAATTGTATTTTATTGACAGTTATATAAAATTAACAATATATTCATAAACGTTTATATTACCTTAAATACAGCAAACAAATGTTTTATAAAGCATTATGTAAAATTTATAAAATGTTAAATATTTATGTTTATTGATATATATTTTAAATAAATTAACCATGACCAAATTTTATTTAATTTTTTGCTATGTTTTTTGTTAAATCGATAATATTCATATTAGCAAGCCGCATAAAAAATATTTCTAAATTATATTGATTGCAAAAAGTGTACCTAGAAAATATTCGATAAACAATTTTGAAGAAAATTAAATTATTTAAAGTAAATTAATTAATGTATTTCAATGAATACAAGTATTTAATATCGTATTATGCCCAAATCTGTTCGCTGTTTATTTATTGATATAAAATTACACAATTAACTATTTTTTGACAAAGTGTCATCGACCATAAGACTTTTTCAATACGACTTAATTATGTAAGACTACTATTTAATTTTTACTACTTTTCACCATGGATCCGATATATACTATTCCGCTCACTATTTATTTAAAGACATATTCATTTCCGGATTATAGCGTTGAATATATATATATACATATATATTAAAACGCAGAAAAAAAGTTATTTTAGTTAATAAACACCCATATTTAAAGAAGTGAATTCAATTCAAATGAATCGTTTGTTATTGTTTTTCACACATAACAAGTATTTATGGTAAGATATACGTCTCAGGGTTTTTGGGTTACCATGATATCCAAATTCACTAAAATGTCCCTACTGAAGACCTATCACACCAAATTTATGATTAAGCGGACATACATACATTTATAAAACTAGAAACGATTAATATTTACCGCATGTATAATATCATTTATTTACGAACGGAACAGATAATGAAAATGAAAGTCGAGTGACGAAATAAATGCTTTATTCGAACTGAACTTTGCTTCTTTGCTCACAAACTTTTTCAATATTTATCGCGAGATATTTGGAATTCATAACATAATTATTTTAATTCAAAACTTTACATATATCACTAAACATCTTAATAGCTCATAAAAGTAGAATAATGCTCATTAAAGAATGTTCTGACTTGCACAAATATATAATTAATATAATAATATGATTATTAGAATATTTTAATATAAATTTAGATTTTGGACAATATAATACAGACATAACATAATTCATTTTGTACTGCAATAGTTAACTTTAACAATAAAATTCTGCAATTTATTATTATGCTAAATCGTGTATAAAAAAATTAAAAAATGTTTTCTAAAAATTAGATTTATACATTAAAAATTAATGTGTAATAAAATATATTTTTTGATAAATATTTAATGTTTTACATAATCCGTAAACCTCACATTTTCATGGTATTCATGAAATCATAATAAAGTCCTATCCATTACTATAACTCATAAATAACTGAATATAATTATAACACATACAGCGTGTATTTCGAGCATTGCTCTCTAACGGCTTTGCCAGTGTAACTCGATTCATCACAAATGCAAACAGAGCCAGTGCAATTAATAACTTCATTCTGAAATTGAAATGTTATTATGATGTAAAATTTAAAAATACTTCTACATTCACTTAATATATGCTAAATAAAGGCCCACTATCATTAGATAAATAATTGCAAGATATGTAAATATATTATTTTAACAATATTACACATTTAAAATGGCAAATATTCAAAAAACAATCAAACTAATACAATCATTTTTTTACAGAATTTCAAAAATATTCTATTAATCATACAATTCTTCAAACAGTTTTATTTCAAATAGACTTAATACACAATTTATATATTGGTCAAAAACAATTAAGTATATTGAATGTTATTCTTTATTTAATAGAAAAAAGAAGTATATCCATTCAGTATGTATAACGACGACATCATATATTATATTTTTTGATTGTTCCAAAAATTGATCAGAATTTTTTCAAATATTCTCTACTGTTAATGAATTTTAGTTACAGGCAATATAATATAGATTTTATATCTGAAAAATATGTATATTCATTAGAGTAAATGTGCACTTGCAACAAATAAAAAATAGACTTAATATTAGATACATAGATATAATTGTAGAACATTTTCATCAAGTTATGAAGTACCTGCTTTGATAACATATTTAAATTCTAATCTATAACTTTAAATTGTTATGAAGAGTATTTCAATATGCATGAATCGTTATGTAGGGTATAATGTATTAGCAGCAAATACAATATTATATATTCTAGTTATTAGTCGCAATAAATATGTAAGCTGAACAATTATACATAAAAAGAGATTTAAAAATGAAAAATTAGTAAAAAAAAGTTAATTTTATAAATGAATTATTAATTTGGTAATATATTAAATAAAGTAAAACTTACTTATACATTTTGTGGAAATATAAACACCTCGTGAAATAGATATAATTATGTTCGTACTACAAAGTAATATGCCTATATATATATATAAATTCTTTAAAGCAAGTTGTTGCAGTTTCCAGAGACGTTTTAGATTTACTTTTGTTTAAAGTTGCGAACATAACATGTTTTTTGGACTCCGTGTTAAAGCAATGTGTATTAAGTAAGCTACGTGTACATTACTCTGCACAAGTTGATCGTTACAATATGTTCTTTTTACAAATAGATTTTGCTTAGTTCTTCTAATACGATTATGGTGAATTACATATATTTTTTATTATTGTTTGTTTTATTCCTTTCTTTTTAAGGGTATGCTTCTATTCTATTTAATAGTTAATTTAAAATTAATCTACTATACACAATTATGCACAAAACTTTACTATGATATTTAAAAAAAGTTTATATCATGTATCTTAAAATGAAAAAATCATTTATATTTACAATTTTGATCATTTTAATCTATGTCTGATATGTCATTAGTTATGGATTCTTATATATCAAAAATCAATTTCGAGAATTCAGACTATCTATACCATTTTAGAACCACTATATAGTTTATATAATTCTTTGTAGAAACATAAAACCAACATTGTAAATTTGTAAATTATTCGTAAGCAACGACTAACGGCTATCTAAATTAAATGTACAATAGGATTAATCATAATCAAAACTATTGTAATTTTGTAATACAGTTATTTAAAAAATATATTTGTGGCATATTTGTAATAAGTATTATTTTTATTCTGTTGTTTAAATGTACGTAGTATGAAAAAGAACAGTGAGGATGAAATACAGAATTGCTGAATGAATTCGCTTGTGTTGTATTGTTTTGTTTGATTTCATTAGTCATACCAAACTATTTGTGTTCCGTGTTCTGGTTAAATTTTAGTATTCAGGAAGATACAACATTGGCGACGAGGATAAAAACATAGCTATTATAATCGATTGGATTGAATTGAATTAGGATAATTTGATATTTGATTGTAATCTTTTAATCTACTTTTTCAATTTGTCAATAGGAATCGGTAACAGATTATTTATAAAATTTTCATTATATTTGTTACAAGTATAATTAATAACGCATACTTACATAACAATTTAATATTTTAAATAGTAAAAGTTTGACGTTGTACACAATACTTCAGTTTGATCATTGTTATTTGCAGGGCACGCTTCAATTGTATTATTTAAATGTAATTACGTTTACAATTATAAAATCTTGCAGGAACAAGACACGTTTGATCAATTTTTAAACAAAACTTCGATAGCAAGCAAGTCGATGTGAATTCGTTGATGAAGATGAGCGGAACACGAGTCAGATAATAGACGGGTGTTGAGAAAAAATCTTACGTAGAAAATTATTGAGAAAGGAGAAATTCAGTTAAAAGATGTCATACAGTAACAAAATAATTCGAAATATCAGGTATGCAAGAGAGGCATTGTAATACTTGCGACCAGTCTGCAATTAATCAGTTAACTGAAAGGGTAAAGAAACAGAAGTCACATATGTATAAACACACAACAAATACAAACACACAGCTAGACGATGAATATAAACAAAATTGGGAAAACTGACGTTCAATATAAATGCTTTCGGTGTGACAGAACAGGTCACTTTGTAAAATATCCTACATGCCCAACAAAGAACAAGAAATGTACAAAATGCTTCAAAATAGGACATTTTGCTGTAGTATGTAAGACGAAAGTCAAAACAGTACGGCAAATGGAGACTAATGAAGATGATTAAAATGAATACTCATTTACAGTTAGAGACAATAAATGTACACTTAGTACATTTTGTAATGTTGGAGGTGTTGAGATATCCCATTTAATATAGATAATGGTTCATCAATAAATATAGTCGACCAAACAACTTGAGATTATTTGAAAGCCAACCATATTAAATGCACTACAATGAAGGTAACAGAGGTTGTCAAAGCATATGGAAACCATCGGGTTACGAGTTTTGGAAAATTTCAAACAAAGATACAAGGTCAAAATTGGAAAAGAATGTGACGTAGATATATTAAGGTTTCGTGGGAAAGCTTAAATTTTGCGTAATTGCTTAATTGCGGAACAAGTCAAAAGCTTGGTTTGATTCAATTTGATGTTGTTAATAATGTAGAGACTACAATACGTAAGCCAAATTCACCGATAAAAGGATTCAAGGATAATATACCAATTCAACAAAACCATATACTCCCATTTTGCAAAACAAGAACGATTTCATATGGACTACAAAAGGATGTGAAAGGAAGTCTCGATAGTATGGTAGAGAAAGGAATTAACAGAAAAGTAGGCAGTCCGTTAAATGCAACTTCTATCGTTGTGGTACCAAAAAAGAAAGGAGTAAGAATTTGAGGGGACTCTAACATGTCTGTCAATAAACACGTCCTACAAGTACCGACAACTAATTTGAATATCCACGATTCAAAAAAAGTAGGAGGAAATAAGTATTTTTCTAAAATAGACCTCTAGGGCGCGTACTTACAATTAGAGCTTGATAAAAAAGCAAACAAATCACAACTATAACGACACCGTTCGGACTGTACACTTATAACAGGCTACCCTATGGAATCACCTCGAGTCAGGGAATTATTTAAAGATGTATCTTGTCAATTTTGGAAGGCCTACCAGGAGTAGTGTCATACATGGATGACATTTTAGTTATGGGTCCGAATCAGAACGAACACAATGAAAACTTGAAGAGACACAAGACTAAGTTCAATGAATACAATGTTCGCATCAACAACGATAAATGTGTATACCAGAAAACTGAACTAGAATTCTTGGGTTACATTATTTCGAAAAATGGGCTGAGTCCAAGCAAGTCAGCAATGGACCAGATTATCAAGCGGCGAAATATCCTGAAGATAAAAAGGAACTCCAAAGCTGGCTAGGCAGCATTCAATTTTACAAGCGTTTCGTCAAAAATGTAGCGACAAAAACAGCCCCACACTTATCGTCTTTTGATTAAATAAGTTCCGTTTGAATTTGGATCGGTGGAAAAAATAAGTATAGAAGATATTAAAGAAAGTCTCACTAGTCCACTTTTGTTACAGCCATATCAACTCAATGAACCAATTATTCTAACATGTGATGTAAGCCAATAGGGCAACGGAGCTATTCTTGAGCAGAACAATAGACCGGTAATGACCATGTCTAATATACTACCACCAGCCGAAAGATATTACTCGCAGATAGTAAAAGAGGTGGAGCATCGTGGGATACTGGGAAACACTATCTGGGAGACACCTCTGCCTCAGATAAAATTAACAGTTAGTTAGGACGAATAATGACACATGCGAAATGGGAAAAACTTCGAGGGATTTCCAAAAACGATTGCTACAAGACTGACTGAATTTAAAAATGTACGTCAAGATGTGACGATTGACAAGAACTTCATATACAAAGAAAAATATCTAGTAATACCGGAACAACTTCAATAAATATAGTTATTTCAGATATTCACGGAGACCATGTTGGTATCGAACGCTGCAAAATTGATGCCCGTTCTCATTTCTATTGGCCAGGCATAACCAAGGAGATTGTGGAGAAGGTCAAAAATTGCAATGAATGTTCTATTTACAAACCAAATTCTTCAAATGAGAAGGAATGGGAAAGCTGGACTGATGTACGTCGTCCTTTTGAACGAGTCCATATTGATTTTGGTGAAATCAACAGTAAAACTTTCTTAGTCTTTGTAGATGCCTTCTTACGTTGGCCCGAAATCTACATTACATCAGACATGAAAAGGGGCACTCTAAAAAGATGCCTCAGACATATTTTATCAAGAATGGGAATTCCGCAAAATTAGTTTCTGACAATGGATCTAATCTTGTGGCTCATGAGATCGAGAATGGCTTTTTAACATTGGATGTCAACATGTAACTTCACCAGAGTACCACCCTAAAAGCAATTATATAGCGGAGAGGATGGTGCGCACATATAAAGAATATGTACGATTAAACAGATCACAAGATATAAGAACTGCAACTGATCGATTCATGATGAGTTATAGAAACATACCTCAATCCACTTCTGGTTTATCTACGGCGAAACATGTTTATGGTAGAGAGTTGAGAACATCATCAACAATTTTTCAAAATTGTACATACATACTCAAAAACACCGTTGACAAAACAATACCAATATGGTGACATCATACAGACTAATGGAAGGTTGATTACTCAGTCTGGTCAAATAGTAAGAGGACACATCGACCAAACTAAAGTCAAGGAAAACTTACAAAATGATAATACGATTCACAATCAAATTGAGACAGAGGAGACAGTCTAAGAAGAATCTCTTATAATACCAGAGAATCTGCATAAGTGCACGGAACCAGAGAATCTGCATAATTCCACGGAACCAGAGGATACTGGAATCGATTCGTCAAGTATAGCTCGGTCTGGACCACGCAGATTTCCAAAGCCAATCAATAGACATATGTATGAAAAGTAAAATTAATCTTCGTCTATGTTCTTTTGTCTATCTGCATTTCATGCTTTCATAGAGTCTACGGTATAATCATACAAGTAAATTAGTATCGTATTCTATTGTGTCGGACTTATATGACTATTTACCTAATATTATTTATGAGAAGAGGAATGTGGCATATTTGTAATAATTATTATTATTATACTGTTGTTTAAATGTACTTAGTATTAAAAAGATCCGCGATGATAAAATAAGCAATTGCTGATTGAATTCGTTTGTCTTGTCTTGTTTAATTTGATTAGTCACATACATGGACTGATATCATATATAAAGTTGAAACACAACAGAACATGTTTGGCTACCTTATAATTCTGTTTAAAATTATAAAGGGAATATTGTTGCAGAGATATGAAATGTACCCATGTAGGCAATATACAATAGTTATATATTTAATACAAATCAATAACACATATATAGTGAGGTACCACACAAACTAAATTAATCTTACTACCCACACAGTACTTTATTTAAGATGGCGGACAAAATGGCCGCTGAAGCACAATTTTGTTTTTTACTATTACTTTGTGCAGATGCTTTATCAATTTAATAAATACCTTTCAGGTCAGATATAGCTTTAAAACCACGTGGAGGTCGCGGTCATTAATGGTTGATTATCACATGAAAAGATTGAAGAAGTTTATACGATAAACTTATCGTATAAACTTACAAAAAAGTTATCGTATAAAATTCACTATCACTAATTTATACGCCTGATATATCAATAACAATATTTACCCTTCGTGCAATCGTTCTGTTAATATTAGAATAATGTAATGTAACATTGCGTAATATTATAAAAAGTTACCATTATTTTGTTAAATTAATTATTTCGCCCAGTATGTATCAATACCTATAACGTGTCACGTATTAGATTATGTTAATACCTATTTGAACACCCCAGACACATTACAAAGTTATTCAGATTTAGTTAAGTCATTAGTTAAGTCTTAGTTAAGTCTTAGTTAAGTCTTAGTTAAGTTTTAGTTAAGTCTTAGTTAAGTCTTAGTTAAGTCTTAGTTAAGTCTTAGTTAAGTCTTAGTTAAGTCTTAGTTAAGTCTTAGTTAAGTCATTAGTTAAGTCTTAGTTAAGTCTTAGTTAAGTCATTAGTTAAGTCATTAGTTAAGTCATTAGTTAAGTCTTAGTTAAGTCTTAGTTAAGTCTTAGTTAAGTCTTAGTTAAGTCAGCAAAGTTATTCAAGAGCCTTTTATATATAATTTTGTCAAACTTAAACATTTTGATTTTATTAAAATTTTAGAAAAATTACATTTAGCGCTTAATTTGATAAAAACAATAAACATTAAATGCAATATATAAAATAGATTTATGAACTCCAATTCCCGAGGAAATTGTCAAAGAAAATATATTAATTAACAGTCATTTTTGAAAAAGTCAAATATTATTAACCAAATTAAATTTAATAACTCATATGTCTTGGAATATTTATCATTTTTAATATTTAATTCAAATGTTAAGCTCAAATCACAAAAAAATTATTTGCTGTTATTTTCTCCTTTGTTACTGAATTATTTAAAAAATAATTTTCTTACGATTAATCAGTTAAGTTAACAACCTACTATATGGATATTTACAATATGTAACAGTTTTGAATTCCGTTGGCATTTTATTGAAACTATAACTTGTTTTCAATAATTTTTCTTTACTTTGTAGAAATCATGTTTTATTAATTGCATATCGAACCGTATTATGTTTTTTCAATTGTAATCACGTATTATAAGTTAGTTGTCTAATATTAAAAAAACGATATTGTAATAAATATTGAATCCTGGTCCTGAATAGCGATATGTATTCAGAGACATTTATCGAATTTACAGACCTTATCAATTTCTTTCTACTTGCTTGAAAAATGATAATTGACCAGAAGTTAGTTAGTTTTCATACAAAATTATTTAGCTTTAAACATTATAGCATAACATTATATATGATGTGATTTGATTTATTAATAATACAATACACTTTAAATATTCTCTATATTTTACGTTAGAAAAAAATCAATAAGTAAACAACTTATACTGCCATAATAGAATCGTATGGAAATAGGATATAACTGTATAAAATTGTGATTGACCCTAGCTCACTTGTTGAAGGTTTGAATCACGATCCGACCAGAGGTCGTGGGTTCGAATCCCGACAATAACATATATTGTAAGAGTCATTGGCGAAGTTGACGCGCTTCATAAACTAACTACTGCTCTAGAACCAGGGCTTTGATCCGTACGTCTCTGCTTGTCTAATTACAATAGACAGATGCTGACGTTACGGATAAAATTGTCCGATATATTTAATATTGAATTAAACTTAATTTACTAATAGCGGTTTTAACAATAATTTAACCGCAATTTAGCCCGTCTTGACATGTCTTCTGAAGTGCCTCAGTAGAACCTATTTGGACTGCACCGCGAATCGCAAAGGTACTTGAACAATAACAAAATGTCTTTCGTATGTTAAGCAGATCGATATATATATATATACATATATATAATGACGTTGCAAAATTATATATTTTAAAATATTATTATAAAACTTCAGGAACGCATTTTAGATGAAATTGACATCTATATACGCATATTTACGTGTATTTACATATATTGACGTATATTGACGCATATTGACATATATTGACGTATATTGACATATATTTACGTATATTGACATATATTTACGTATTTTGTCGTATTTTGACATATATTGACATATATTGACGTATTTTGTCGTATTTTGACATATATTGACATATATTGACGTATATTGACGTGTATTGACATATATTAACGTATATTGACGTGTATTGAGGTGCATTGACGTATTTTGTCGTATTTTGACATATATTGACATATATTGACATATATTGACATATACTGACATATATTTACGCATATTGACGTGTTTTGACATTTATTGACGTATATTGACGTGTATTGAGGTGTATTGACATATATTGACGTATGTTGACTAGTATTGACGTATATTGACCGATAAGTAAATAAATCACAAAATTGTGACGCATTTCTCTAATTCGTGGATTATTCTGTAAAATTAATCAAAAAAATAATATTTTATTCGGCAAGTTGGACGATAACAAATACGCGAAAAAGAATAAATCGAAGCATGCGAAGAAATTGAGAAATGTAAGCATGATAATATTGTATTATATTGTTTACACTTTTAAAATAATGTTTTTTATATATTTGTATATTTTAGTCAAGTCCTCATAATCCATATATTATGTGCTTATTCACGAGATGCTAGTTAGCCCAATTTACGGACGCGGACTAATATGATTAAAAAATAGTTTTAAAGTATTATTCGAAATTTTATATATTATAATAATCTTTATAATTTTTAAAAATTAGTTAAACTAAGTTAAGTGAAAAATACACTTTATTTAATTATGCAATATTTATTTTGCCAAATTATCACATTAATGTTTCGGATATGTAAATTGTAAAAAGTGAAGAAAAAATGTAAAACACATAAAATAAATAACATAGCGTAACGTTCTATTTAGGAAAATAATCAACGTTATCGCTAATAACTTTGCTGTGATTACGAAAGTTTTAAAATTGAATCAATAATACGTTCTCTTTTTCGGTACTTACTCGGTAAATACCTAAATACAACTTTAAAATATGTGTTTGTAGAAGCAAGCAAGGTGAACTAATTTTCATCTGCGTAAAATTGATTACTTCACATTCACAATGTCAGAAATTTATTGATCTTTCAGTTAAGTTGATATGAGAGCTAGAGTTCTCCTGAACTACACAATGGGGAGAGGCACTTTGGAATCGTAGCTGCATCTCCTCAAATTTTATATTTATATAACACAATATTATTATTATTACATTATACTATAGTATTAATATTATTATAATATTTTTTATAATAATAAATTTTACAATAATTTTACAAAAATTTTATTTAAAAAAAAATTAAATATATCAAAATATCAAAAAATAATTAATTGAGAACATATGCATTAATAAAATTCCTAAACATTAATTTCATTTTTGATTTTAGAATATCTGTTCCAATAATATAAATTTAACTTTTTATCTCTTAGAATGCGTTTCCATATTTTTGTGGGTTAAATTACTTTTATTATTAATTTTACTTGTATGCGAACTACACTACTAATATTTTACTAAGTAGTACTCAACAATCGCTACTTAAAAACATGATCTTATTTAATAGTGCACATATTAATTCAGAGTACTAAGATGAGTTAGTTGTTATTTTTTAGTGGATATCAACATGTCGTGAAAATTATCTGCTCATGTATATTTGCAATTTTATTTTGTATTATAATATAAAAATGTTAAATCATTTAATTCATTGTAGTATTGTATTTTAATGCATTTTATTAATACTTATGCCAAACTTACTTCTCCTTGACATTCAATCAAATTAAGTAAATATTACTAGGGCATTTATTAAATTTACATTAAACTTAAATAATAATTTAAATGACCTAATTAATAATTTTTAAAACCTAATTAATAATTTTTAAAACAAAAATAATAATTTTGAAAACATAATTATTATTTAAAAAAATCTAATAACAATATTAAAAACATTAAACTTTATTTAAAAATATAAAAAGTTTATTTATTAATTTGATTGACTTAAATGTAAATTTTGATAACGTTCATTATTTAGCTTATATATTAAATTGTTTAATCTATGATGAGAATGCGGTAAAATCTATTTATATAAAAAATATGTATATTAAAACATCTGGAATGGCGTAAACCGTTTTCCATTTTTAGCAATTTTGTTCTGTCGCGGCGTACTAATATTTTGAGCGAAATTTAATATTAATTATAGTATATTTATAGTATATGACTTGTTATTAACGGAAGTAGTATAATTTGTTTTCATTTATTATATATAAAAACACAATCTATTCTTTTATGATAGGAACATACTATTTAATACAGACCTATATAATTTGATATACGGATGACTAATTTTTTGTTTAAATCTACATCATTTAACAGTTTATGTGAGGGGCTTTTGTAAAAGTGTTTGTGTTGTTTGTATAAAATCAGTTAATTTATTCGTAACAAAAACGAAATTTTATTTAATTAAATATTAAAATGAAGAAAAACGTTATCAAAATTGCATACTTTCAATATCAAATAGTAACTAGACAAGCCAACTAACTAACAAACAATACTGATATTTTATTAATATTTATTCCACTAAACATGAGTGATTTGAATTCTGTGATTTAATCCAACAAAAATTTCTGAACTGTTAAATATATACTCTTCAGTGGGGGAATTGTTTCTTAAACAATGTTATTGTATCATAGCTGCAACGTACGTTGACCGTGTTAAATATGGGAGAAATTTTTTTTTGAGATTTTAGGAGGAAAAAATTGACCCAATTTTAAGTGTAGCTAGCTATACAGCATCAATTATATAACACAAAACAAATACTTTGTTATTAATTAATGTAATTTTGTATGTAATTTTATTTACATATTGTATGTGAAATGGAATGCAAGGTAATACCTAAATGTCGATGATATATGTAATAGTAAGTATTATTAATATTGACTGTCTAGTATTTAATGTTCAAAACACTAGATGCAAAAGTTATAACAAGAATGTTGTAAAGTAGCTGCTTCTCTGTACTTTACTATTTATGAAATCGTTTGCAACAGTTTCAAGATTTAAATCATCTGTTTTGTCCTTATGTACATTTAGTATCATCAAATGATTGAGTCGCTCTTGACCCATACTATTTCTCAAATAGGATTCAATCCCGCGCATGGTAGAAAACGATCTCTCGGAAGTAGTATTGGTGACCGGGATGCACATCAACATTTTCAGAGAAGATTTTCGGTGTGCTTTATGATTTTGTATCCTTCCTGGTCAAATCAAGATTTGATGCAGGCTGTGGCACTATCAATAACCTGAAAGTATAATTGTCTATAATGAGATTGAGCGTTTTGTTGGAAATGGCCGTCGTCATTGCCGATTTGAAAACGCTGTGGCATTTTCCGTTTGCGTGGAAGTTCTAGTAAAAGGAACCTACGACTGTACCAATTGTTAAACCTAGTTCTCATGTTAGGTGTATTTGCACCCTGTTAATTTTTATATCACATAAACATCAAAACAAAGATGTTGCCGCCAGTGGTGGGATTTGTGCAACAGGTGATAGGCAACATAAGTAAACGAAAATGCCGCCGATTCCAGGTACCGCCGACGCCGACGCCGATAAACCTGGTGTAATGTAGTGTGTAAATCTTATTTGTATTATATTCTATATATAGGTACATATATGTATTCTCTATATCTATATATGAACTGTTAAGATATATATAATTTTAGTGTATTTTTTTTAATATCTTATTTTAATTTTTTTATAAAAAATTCTAAGTGGTCCCGTCGCATTTTACTATAGTTGAGGTTAGTTAGATATATTGCCTATAATGTATACGGATAGTTCCTTATCTAATTTATTCAGGTGATATTTATAATAATTGTTCAAATCGAATTGAATTATAGTTATTGTACAGTTTGCACTTTTTTATAATTTAGATTTTTTTTAAATTATTATGAATTTGTCAATAATTTTAAATAGACGTACATTATAAAATGCATTTTAAATATTTTAATTTAATTATTTAGAAAAAATTAAAACAATTGATCTAATTTATAAATGTAGGTTTTAAGTTTTGCAAAAAACTATTTCCCGCTTTTTTAAACATCAGTCGCCTGTAGTAGTCATAATATATTATTTTACTAAAATATTATAAAATACAATTTTTATTGTACGAGTTTTTGCATATATTGCTGTCATTTCAAATTTTGTAGTGTGAAATATAATTAAAATCGTCATGATACCACGAAAAATCAATTGGACACACTGCTCAACACTTTTTTGATTAAAGTCTAAATTTTAATGATCTTATAAAAATGTAAATAATTGTGTTTATTATTGAAAATTTCATAATTTCATTGTTGAATTCCAATATAAAATATATTTTAAAAGTGTATTTGTGTTACTTAGTGGTTTAAACTTTCCTAATAATCCAGTATTATAGAGTGCCATTTCGGTAACAGCCGAATATAAATTTGAATATTGTTTATTAACCTCCTTCTTTTTGGCCTTCACTATTCTACGTACATCGAAATATTCAGTTTACATTTCTCTATACTGTTTAATAAAGCAATTATATCATTTATTGGTACAATTGCTTCGCTGTAAATTAAATAGTCTGTATTATAACCACATGTAATATTTCAAATAAACACCGCCTTAAATATAGTTTTCATTCACAATTGAAATGTCAATAGACCTTATTTAGCTGAGAAACATGTATATACTTTCGTATTTCGTTGCCCTGATGACGTATAATTTGCTCGAGGCTAATACATTTACCGATTCGTATATTCAATATGTTATATTGAATGTGCTGAAGTATATAATACTGTAACCCTGAGAATGTTATGTTCTCTGCAATGACGTAATCATTAAGTCAAGTATGTTGACTTATAATGCGAATTTTTCAGAAGGATTTATGAGCATAATATCTGAATATTAGCATTAATGACTTAATCCCAATACAATAGATTCATTGAAGACTATTGTGAGTTGGTTATTCGATGTGTTTTCAGCTATTACTTGGCTTTCATTATTCAGACAATTTTCCCGAGAAAGGTTGCACATTCTTGGGTCGATATGCTTTTCCAGTATCCCATTTTGCAAATAGGAATATTCTCTCTATTCTGTCAGATATTGCTAGCTGTGAATTTACCCCGTGAAACGAAACTTCGAGGTCGCTGTGTTGGTCAATGTCTTCGCCTCCACGGTACTGTTCCATCAACTGGCAGTGCCGTTCTGCACGTGAATTCAACAGGCAGCGACATATACCGGTCCCTGGAATGCAGCACCGATGCCTGTGCGACCTGCCTTCAGCCCTGTCATACGAGTTTTGTAAGTTTCGCATTTTGCCAAAAAAGTTGCCAAGCCTTTCCGTTCAATGGTCGCGCGCTAGCATCGGTGTGCTTGGCCAGCTGTTCCAGTCTGTATGCGACAGAATCCACATCTTCCGAGTCGTCTGCTACGTTTAACATCACAAATTTTAGAGTTGTTTGTGAGGATCCCTTTACTAGTTCAAATCGTCGCTCTTTAACAATATTTCTAGGATGGTTACTGACAAAAATGGACAGTTCGCATCATGTCAACTATCAAGGTATCTCTTTCGTCATGGTTATTACAGTCAACGAGACACAGCGAATTTCATCACCAGCCATAGGAGATCTATTTCACGTTTCTGGACTTGAGCCAAACACGAAATATGATTTACAACTTATTGGTTTGTTGCATACAGGTGATTTGATGAAATCTAACATATTGATTCACAATACTGGACTTACCTATAACTCTGAATTAATCTCGCCTTCCTCAATTTATTTGTTACCGCTGGTTCCACAAATCGGTAAAACCTTATCAATAGAAATTGAGTGGACGGGAAATTCATGCTGGAATATTGTAGAGTTGCTTCCTTACAATGGAACCCTGCGTCAAAATAATGTGCCGTCATTCTTTACCGGCCCTAATGTGAGAAAAGTACGTTTTGTTCAGTTAGTTTATGAAATGAGTTATCAAGTTAAAATTACCCCGTCAAATGCAAACATGAATATGACAGGACGATCTCTTTTGCGACAGTTTAGCATCGAATCTTGTCGGGATTTCAACCACAATACTTCTTTAAAAGAAGGGCTATGTACACCCCCGAAATTGCCTACTACTTTCGAAAGAAACATTTCTGATTCATTTTGGCAAAAAACATTGACTGGGCGGCAGCAACACGGCGAACTACTTGCTCTTCCAAGCATTGTCATTCCATCAGTTCAACCAACGAGACATCGGTCCCCAACAGCTGACAGCCCTGCCAATACTTCACAACAAGACGTGTCCCTCCTGGTGTGGTTACTCCCCCTGCTACTGGGCAGTTTCATCGCGTTTGGTAGTATCGGTTTTGTTGTCTGCAAACTTCGACGGGCCAACCAATCCGCCAAATCGATAGTCTACCTCACCAAGAATCCGGCCTACATTCCCACCGTGGTTGTGCCCAGGTCTCTTCAGCCGGCGGATCCTGCTGCTGACCCCCTCGAGGTGGCGCCGACTGACTTCATTATTGAGCAAGACCTGGGCGAGGGCGAGTTCGGCATGGTATTCGGGGCCCGTATCCAGTCGAGATCGGGCCTGGCAGCCCGGCTCCCTGGCAAGAGTCACGTTGCTGTGAAGCTGCTCAAGGCCGACTCGGGAGGAGTGGAGGAGACTCAGTTTCTGCGTGAAATCAGTGTCATGAAGAAGGTGAGTTTTGGTTGAAATTATGGTTTTAACGTTTTTAAATTGACAATTGCTTATGGGACTGAAATTATTCCTATTTATTCTCTTTAAAAACAATTTAAATTTTTTTTAAATTTCCCTTTTTTTAAATTAACTTAATTTTAATTAATAATAAAAGACGTAAATAAACTTCAATTGCTAAAAACTACAAAACACAGCTTTAGTTTCCACTTTATTAAGAAAGCCTATATATTATACTATAATTTTTTTAATCAAAATTTTTAATATCATTTAGTAAATGTAACTATTTCATGTTACAAATAGTTTTATGAGTGGGTGATGTAAACTGGTAATTTGCCCATCTGGGTATATTACGTTCAGAATCGTTCCCTTTAGATCCATTATTTAAATTGCGCCCATGTTTTCCTTAATGTTAATATAAAGGCTATTATTTTTTATAATCCAACTATAAAAACTGAATTCCCCGCTGGTCATAAAATTATTTAAAATAAATAAGTATAATAAATAGTTTAGTTTAAATTTGAACATGATAAAAGTTTGATAAATGAATGGGCTGGATCAATATTTAATTAATAATGCTATATGGCGTATTCCCTAAAATATTATTAAAAACTAAATGAAAATCGGCAAACAAATCCCTAAATATTTCGGTTAGCCAATGCACCAACTTTAATAGACGATTAAATTTTTTGCTTATAATATTTGACATTTAGTCTCATACGAAATAGGATCAAATCATATAGTATATTAATAAAACGAATGCTGAGTGTCTTCGAGAATTTAATTTATATTAATAGCATAATAGGAAGACATCCATTATATGTACTTAAAATTAGAATATACTGTATATTTAAATAATATATACAACAATACACCAGTATATATAATATAACAAACATGTTGTATATGATAGTTAACATATGTTAACCTACATCTCCTTTATTTATCGTATAGAAAGAATGCACACTTAGTCCACACTGCTTCTTTAAGACAGTGAAATAATATACTATATTATTAATTACATAATAGTGTTCAGAAAAAAGTTTTTATTTTTTTGTTATTTTCATTTCTTAATTTATTACAATATTCATAATCGAATAGAATAGTCAATAAATGTTATTAAAGCCACCATGCATTACTTACCGCAAAAATGTTGTGTACTATTAAAAAAACGTCCGCTTTCTAAACCATGACGTCATTATACGCGCCCGCCAACATCCCCCAACCGCACAGGTGACTTCGCATCCCAACGTGCTCGGCCTGCTCGGCTACTGCACACGCCACGCCTCCTCCGGCTTCCCCGTCTGTCTGCTCACAGAGCTCTGCCCGCTGGGCGACCTGAAGCGTCACCTGGACGGACTGCTGCTGGGGCAGGGCCGTGGCAGTGGTCGTGGCCGTGAGGGGACCACCCAGGGCCAACTCCTCTGCTGGGGGGTTCAGATCTCCGCGGGGATGAGTCATCTGGCCGCCTGTGGCATGGTGCATCGGGATCTGGCGGCTCGCAATGTGCTCATTGGGGAGGGGTTCCAGATGAAGATATCCGATTTTGGACTTTGTCGAGATGTTTGCAAGTAAGGCCGGATTTTGTCTTTTGCTTTTTTATCTGAATATTAACTTTATTCCGCTAGTATTAATAAAATAGTGCGCCTCTGTTCTCAATTAATACATTTATTAATGCAATTCATTCGGATTAGTGCTTTCGGTAATACTTATTAGTCTTACGTTCATTATTTCTTAATCATGTTTTTAATACTGTAAATCTTTGATCATAGAACGAATGCATAATGCATAGCAAAATTCAAATTTCCTGTACAATATACAGGGCCGTATGCAGGAATTTGTCAGGGGCATGCGCGGCACTTAATAAAAGGGGAAACATTATCCGCTGTGGT
>JAUZND010037803.1:0-21633 GCA_034780555.1 Coelogynopora nodosa
ACATATCCTGATTGCTTGAATTTTTATTGATTTTATTGCTTCAATTGACATAGTTTGGATTAATATTGCTTGTGTATGTATAATTCATGGTTTTTAAACAGCAGCATTTAGAAATCGGGCGGAACTTATGGCTAACCCATATCTATCACACATATATCTAACACATATCTAACACACATATCACCCACATATATATAATCTAAATGTAGCTTGTACTCTATATAAAACAGGCCTAGAGTGATAAGAGGTAAAGTCAAATCTGTGAATAAAAAAAACAGAAAATTACTGAGGACAGTCTCAATCATAAAAAATAACATATGTAAAACCTGATATTTCTAATAAAAAATATGAGATTAAAAATGAGTTACTCTTGCCAATGCATACATGTCCATTTATAGAATCATATATTTTCATTAAACATTTTTAAGAATTTAAACAAACATATGTTATTTATTAATTTTGACCCAAAAAAACAATAGTTATAATATTTTATATTAGTATATGTATAATTCATGATAAATTATTAATATAATTATGCTTATATTAATAACATTTGATCACATAAACAATTGTTATTACATTACATATTATTACATATATAGACCATGTGCAATATAGGATTTCAATTAATATAGCTTCTAAATTACAAAACAAATTAACATACATTAAATATTCATGTGAAATTACATGTAAGACTGCTTTCAATAAGTATACAAAAAGATTTCAGCAATTGAAAATTATTTTCGAACCAATCTTTTTAATTTTTTATAGTATCTGTTTTTCTACATTTTTTATTAACTTTTATTTTATACTGTTTTTCCAATCTGTTTATAAATTCCTTGTGCTTTAATTTGTTAATTATTTACTTAACAATTAAATAGATGTATGTATTTTTTTTCAGATTGGTATTTATAGATCTGTATATATTCACTTTATACAGGCAAGTTGGTAGGAAGTATATAAATAAAAAAGAATAATAATTTCTCGTTTTGATCAAAAATGAGGTATAGCAATTCAAATGTGGTCCTTCACTACAGACATAGAAAGTTAACACCAGTTTTAAGGCTACTTTTAGGTATAATTATGACCAGACATAAATATCTGCTTCAGAATGCAGTTTTAGATTTTTAGTTATTGCAGGGTATAAATGTTATGATTATAATTATAACCAGTGATAATTAAGAATCCCAGATTTACTAAAAATGTCAAAAACCTTAAAGCCTCATTAAAAACGAAACCAAATTAAAAGATATATAAATTATAAGCATGGAAAATGTACAGCAAGCATAGTTACTTGCCTTACTTACACACTTACTTTTTTATTCCATATTTACAATTTCGGCATGTGTTCAATTTTCACTTTTAACTAAAAAAAGTCTAAAAATTGCAAATGATTAGAAAATTGCTATTTTTATTAGTTATAATTAAAGAAAACCAAAATTTTGTCTTATGTAAAAAAGGGTAAAATTATACTTCAATATAAATTAAAAACATGGCTGGATGTCATTAATTCCTCTAATCCTCCAAGAAGACTCATAGATAAAAACCTTTTGAAATTTCATGCAAATCACCAATAACACTAACAGAAAAATGGAGAAGTCTCAAAAATCATTAAAAAACAATGGTTAGTTATTCAACTATAATTTACTCATTTTTACTTTATTTTAATGTAGATTATTCTGTAAAATATTAGTTAATTACTTCACAGACACTCGAAAGGTGGTAGAATTATGTAAACTGATTACCATTACATTAATTTTACGGATTATGTCTGTTCTGTAATTTACATATTTTATTTTCAAATTTATATTTCAATGTGATAACTGATGTATTTTTGCAATAGCATGACACAGAAGAATGATAATTATAATAATTTTCATCTATATTATGTTTTCAGCCAATAATCAGCTAGATATATATATTAAATACCCAAAGTTTTACTTACCAGAGGGCATTTAAATAATAATTTGGCATACTGTTATGTAAAGAAATATATTTTAGTTGATTTCTAAGTAAAGAACATTTATGCAAGGTGATTAAAATATGTTTAGTTTATAATTATAACAGGTGATAGCTATAACTCCTTTGCATCTAGTTGTTGACAGAAATGTTTAAAAGTGTATAACTCTTCACTTTTTGTGCTTTATTGGACATATCAATTTTACCGAGAATTGACCCTTGGTTACTGTGGCTACCATGGTTACCAGGAATTGACTCGTGGTAATCAATAAGTCATTTGTATCTAGTTAGGTATTCTATTAGTTCATAAATAGTTATTTAAATTATTGGTATAAAAATATCTCAGATGTGTTGTATTGTAGCCATACTTTTCCTTTCCTTTCCTTGTTAATTATGATAATTGAAATGAAAACGTAGCAAGCATGGGTAATTACTTAAAAATCACTATAAATATAATTGAAATACTTTTAATATCAATAAGAAAATAATGTACTGAATTATATGAAACATTTACTTTTCTAAAAAAATGATTGGGTGACAATAATTATTATATAACAAAAATATTGTTTCATATTCCATTTTATTACTTGTCAGTAACATTTGGCAATCAAATCTGTTAAATTGTTTTACATTTACAAACAAAATATGTTCATAAGTAAAATTAATAAATAAAATAAAGAATATTAGAAGGCTAGATATTTTCATATTGTAATACACATTATAACTATATTTGTTAAGATTACTAGGTAAGATACTTTTTTTTATAGCAAGCAATAAAATAATTAATTACTGTCTGCAAATGAAACCAGTTTTGAATAACACATCAACATTTATCACTGAATAGATTTTCATTTATATATTGATTAGTATATTAAAATAAATAATGCTATCAATTTTTTTAAAAATAAATTTGATATTATGAAGCAATCAAGAAGTCTGATACACATAGAGATTCTTATTGATATATTGATTGGTATATTGAAATAAATAATGATGTTAATTAATATTTTTACAAATTTGATATTATGAAGTAATCAAGAAGTCTGATCCAGATATTCATTAAAAGAAAACTAAAATATTATATTAAAGTGGAATAATACTTTTATAATTATAAATACACGATATTAAAATGTTATATTTCTTCTATTTTTTCCAATATTTTATATTCTTACTTCGTGTATGTAAAATAGTAGATAACATTACAAGTTTTATTGTTCCGCTTTTTCTAACGATCTTGTGTTAATTGTATATACAAAACAAATATTTAAAAAATATGTAATTTTCTGTTAAATTTTTTTTGCAAAATTTCACCAAATTCAATTATTATGATCGAAATATATATTATTTAATAAAATGTCAAATACTATGCTTCAATGTTTAATAACTTCATAAATTAAATATATTATCAATCGTTCTATATTTAATAAAATTCAAAAATTTAAAACATTTCAAATATATAATTTATGTAATCTATCTCGAATGTCAGATTCTATAATTGTGACTATTATTGTTTACAGTTTAAATTATTGTTATAAAATTTTTATTATTTTCAATGTTTAATTAATAAATTGTGTTATAATATCATATTTATTTATTGATATTATTTCCTAATTTTTATATCTATAAATAGTGTGCATGTACTAAAGTTAAACATTTAATTGTACTAAATATTTGCAGATATCAATTTATATATCAAACTAGGACAAATAATTATTGGAAACAATAAATAATAATATATTGTCGTTATGTTTAAAACATGTATTGTTTAAATCAACAATATTTATCAACAATAAAAATAACAGATTATATCGCAACATTTATAGTAATTTTTTAATTCATTTAGTGTCAAAATGTGTCTCAACCTGCACTCCTCAGAGGAGTCAGCCTTTTATTCTCAAATGTATTAGTTATTTTTATTTATTTTATTTATTTCCTCATATTAAATTGTTCTATCCAGTTTATTTAAAATCCAGATGAAGCCATATCAACTGTGTCTGCATTATATTATTATGGTCTGTATGTTAAGTATGTATGATATTTATAATATTCTTTAATCAAGATGTTTTTTTACCAATAAATTATGTTATTGCTTCTTGTGTCCTGGTACAAATTATATTACAATACTTTTTGTATCGCTACAATGAGTTCTATCGAATTAATGTTATTACACATCAGATATAGTATTAGTTGTTAAATTATATGATTAGTAAATATGTAAGTGTTAAGTTGTTTTTCTATTTTTCGAAGTAAACTAGTAATTATAAATTATACATAACGACGAGCAGTATTTAGAAACATAATTCGTTACTATTATTTAGCTAATTAAATACCATGATGGTAATTTTCAATTTGGTTCGTATCACAAAGTTTAGATGTAATGATATTTTTTTTATATAAGCATACATTTATATACAACCACATACAAAATACATTCAGAAACCACATACAAAATACATTCAGAAACCACATACAAAATACATTCAGAAACCACATACAAAATACATTCAGAAGCCACACACAAAACTACGGAAACCACACACAAAACCACAGAAACCACATACAAAACCACAGAAACCACTCACAAAACCTCAGAAACCACACACAAAACCACAGAAACCACATACAAAACCACACACAAAACCACAGAAACCACACACAAAACCACAGAAACCACATACAAAACCACAGAAACCACATACAAAACCACAGAAACCACACACAAAACCACAGAAACCACATACAAAACCACAGAAACCACACACAAAACCACAAAAACCACAGAAACCACACACAAAACCACAGAAACCACACACAAAACCACAGAAACCACACACAAAACCACGGAAACCACATACAAAGCCTAAACCATACAAAACCGTTTTAATAATACCGTACAACTGACCAGGTTATTAATATCTAAAATAGTAGCAAAATAAATTATATAGTGGATCATGATATCTTCAGTAAATATTGCACAACTATTGTTTTCTAACTTATTATAGTTACATTTAATATGTATATAATTATATATATAAATACTCATTTATTTTCGGAATTAATACCAATTTCAATGAAAGGTTCAAAAGAAATACAAATAAATTATTACATACTAATAGAATTTGTTCTGAATATAATTACCGAAAGTAATATTGGTTAGTCAAGTATATGTAGGTTTCTTTTAATTTTTTTTAAATTCTAAATTTTAACCAAATGGTCCTAATTTCAACATAATATATTTGTCGCATACCTTCTGATAAATTTATGTATTTTGTTACCGCTCTTGGTGATTGGAGGGTAAGATATACATGTTCATGGTAAAGTTAATTTTATTTACACTTTTTTTAGAAGCATCATTGGATAGTGCGATAGCAAACACAGTACAGAAAATTAGAATTTTATCCACTGAATGCACCAAACTTCAGAAGGAATTGGAAGATCTGAATGAAAAGGCTAGAATCAATGGTGTCGAATTAAATGCATCTAAAAAGTTAGAGGAAGATATCCGTAAAAAACTTGACAAAATAGAGGAGGAACTAAAGAAGCTGTCAAAACTTTTGGATCAAAAGGATGTGAAAGGTAAATACTTTTGCAAAAACTGTTTTGTAGTTGAAATGTCTATTTTTAGTATTTGTTAAAATAATTTTATTGTAGTATTCTTCTTTCTGTAATATATTAGTGGCATAATCCGATGTATAAGACATCTTAACATGTTAAGATTTCTAAAGCTTTAACAATCAATTTATGCAACTTTTCAATAGTAATAGAACTAATTTTAATATACAGGGTGATGCAGAAAAAACGTTATATTTTTTATAATTATCAGAAAAAACGCTATATATTTGTTAACAATAATGTGAATTAAAATATTTACAAAACATCGAGGAATGGTACTCACTTGTACACTAAAGTCTAACCTTCGACTTGGCCACCTTTCAATCTGATGCATTCATGGCATCATTCAAGGAAGGACCTGTAAGAATTAACGATCATTGCTCTTATGAAGGTTGTAATTTCTTCTTCGATTCTTCTTGCTAGTTGTTGGACGGTTCTAGGAGTTTCTTTGTATACTTTATCTCGTAGTGCTCCCCATAGGAAAAAGTCATTAGTGGATAGGTCGGGTGACCTTGGGGGCCATTCGGTTGGACCTCTCCTTCCAATCCATCGGTTTGGTAAATGCTCATCCAAGAGAGCCCGAGCATTGCAACTGTAGGTAGTGTGGTGGTGCACCATCTTGCGTGATGACTGTACCAAAATGAATCGATGGCTTTCTATTAAAACCGTTGTCTGCCTGTCTTAAAAATATCCATATTATATTAAAGATAAAATATAACTCATTTTTCTGCATTAAAAATATTCATAGATTAAAGATAAAATATAACGTTTTTTCTGAATCACCCTTTATATTTATAGTTTTGGTTACATATACGTATAGCCTACTGTACTATAAACCTAATTTATAGGAATTAACGGTAGCACCATCAAGGTAATACGAGGCCAGGGGGTCTCAAAGACACCAATGTTTGCTGCATTTTACTTAATTTTATGAAGACTCTAATATTTGCTTAAAAAATTGTGATAAAGTTTTTCACAAACTGTAGTGATGGTATATATAAATAAAGTCTTGGTATAATGAATTGTGTAGAAATATATGTTTTTTATATTTCGGTTGGTTACAATACTTGGAATTACAGTTACAGCATTGTAGTATTCATTATTTAGTATTCATTTTGCATATTCATTAAAATAATATGTGTTATATTTATCTTTCCTTGTGTTCTTTTGTCAATGACATTTTTATCAAGAAATAATTTTTATACTATTTTATAATACCCTACACAATTATAAGAACGAAGTATTTTTAAAATATTTAATCCAATTTTCGTCAAAGTAAAATTTAAAATGTACGCCATGTTATATCTGGATATGACAACATGTTAATTTTATGTTCTTGCAAAATTTTGAAATGATTGATAACATAGTTATTAATACTGTTTTATAATACAAAATTTGTAACAGGGCTTTCCCATACCAACTCATGGTATACAGCGCGTAATAAAAAAGCATATTTTACGGAAAATTCTTGCTAATAAAAGCTGGCATAACAACTAAAACTCTATATAAAATGGGAAAAGAACAATTTATATAATAATATATAATAAAGAAGATAATCCCGATTGAGACTAACACGTTCAAATATTTTCCCTTTTCCAGAATATAATAAGAAGCTTAGAGAAAGGTTGGCGAATTGCTCATTAAGTTATATAAAAATGAGGTACATTGTATATACCAACGGTTACTGAGTTACTAAAGATAACAGATTTGTGTGTAAGGAGAGTGAATTAGAATTTTCAATTAAGTGTAAAGTTGAAGGCCAGAAAACAGCTGGTAATGGAAAAATATATGACACAACAATTATTGACTTGTAGAAAAATGTTTTCCGAAAATATATTTAAAACTGCGTAAATGATATATTTCTGAGGATTCAAAATCTCTTATTACATATTAATTCAGTCGCATTTCCCCTTGTTTTTGTTAATTTAGTAATTCCTGAATGTTGTTTCGTATATTGATCAGTAATTTATAGTTTTGAGGTTATTTCTGGTATTATTGAGCAGTCGTTGTGTTCATTTTCAGATATGTCTGGTAATATTTCGGGATATTTTTATAGTGGTTATTGATAGGTGGAATGAAATTAATGTTCTCACTTTGTTTTGTAATGTATAACGTAATACAAGTATATATGTCAAATGTATATAACATGATATATGTTTATATGTCAAATATATATCACTATATATAGGCCTATATATAATATGAATTTTGTGGTAAATAATTGGCAGTATTTAAAACATACAGGACGATTATTTGAGAATAACATGAACAATTATTAGATGAACATAATATATACAAAACGCATACATGTGACACAGAATGTCTGTACCCGTTATATATAGCATTAAATAATCGATTAATGAACAAATTTGGGAAACTTTCAAGTATATAAATTAATAACCGAGAACCAATGCGGTTAAAAATATGTATTTCACTTCTTTTTTTACTTGCCAAACTTATTTTTTACCGGTGTGCGTGTGTGTGTGCGCGTGTCTGTATATGTGATTGTTGTTGAATATTGTTATACGAGAAATGAAGTGATAATTAAGAGAGACGAAACTGCAACATCAATCGTTTCCCACAAGGACAATTCTAATCATATATTATAGGGCGAATATCGAAACAGAGTCTTCCTGTATTATTTAGAATGAAATACAGCATAAGGTGGCGTGGATGGAAAGAAATGATGGGCTGAGTCTAATCCATTAAAATCAAATGTCTAAAACAGGCCGTTTTCGGCTGTATAAAGCTCGTAGCGTCGGTTCTTCTCTAAATAACGAGAACGAACGAACGAACGAACGAACAGGGGGCGAGTTTTATAAGCTAGCGTTCCATGCAAGCAAGCAAGCAGCAAGCAACAAATTGTTATTAGAAGGAGATGGATGGAGTGTTATGGGGTTCTTCTAGAGGCGAGACGAATTAGAGAAAGGGTAATCGACGCGAAATGCATAGAACTATTTGGCAAGTTTCACAAACGGCGGTGTTCGTAATCTTTATCCCAACCAATCCCCCCCCCCCCTCCCTCTCTCTCTCTCTCTTGCTTTCTATGTTTCCCTCTCTTGATATATTTTTTTGCTTCTAAGCAGTTTTAAGGAGATATGGCTGAAATAGTGTCATTTAGTATAGGGGAAATTCGAAGATAATTTCCCCTCAGGAACAATTTCAATATATTATTGTTTGAAGAATAATCAATGCTCTGACGTGAGATATATCAAATGGTAATATTTGTACCGTTTGTTGACGTAAATGTATAGCTAGCAATCTTGTCTTTGCTTTAAATGATAAGATTTGTTACTTTTTAGGCAAAAAACACACCTGATCTTGAGCACAGATAGTCGAATGGAAAGTATTTTTAATGTATTAAGTAACGATGAAAAAACAGAATAGGTCACATTTCGTAAAATTATTTGTTCTAGAATGGTGGACAAATCTCACTAAAGTATCCCTATAAAATTATATATAAATGAGGTCATCAAAGGGTTATCAATCTTGTAGGGTTAATAGCTACAAAGATGCTCAACACTCCTTTCCTCACTTCTACCGTTTTGCTTTATGCAATTTAAATTCAATATTAAACTGTAACAATTATTACTGGCTTTTTTTTCCAGCTGATGCTCTATTCCGCATATATAGACATTTTACTATGTGTCAGCCAGGTCGTGTAATCTTTAGGATTCCCCTTGAATGTTTGCCTCCATCTGCAGTGTTCAGTACGGAACAGAACTCCAGCCTGAATCCAATATAGCAATATGGTTCAACTCATGACACAGACATTCTGGCAATTTCTCACGCGACCGGTCGAAAATCGACTAAACACTTTATACTGTGGTGGTGGAGATTTCCCATAACATACATACACATATATTATATATAACTATATCTAAATAGTGAAGAACTCTATGTTATAACATATATATAGATATGTACACACCACGGCAGAGCCCTAAAATGGATATGTTATATATCCTATAAAAGACCCAAAAAATAGCTGCTACATAATTGAGAAAAGTGTAGTGAATTGATGCGAAGAGGAATCAATCAAGTCAGTCTCAGATAACTGATAAGAAGGAGGAGGAGGAGGAGGAGGAGGAGAAGGAGAAGAGACGACTTAGCGGAATGTCTGTCCTGGCCTCAGCTCTCCACTCGTCCATCGTATCCGTCTCAATATTGTCAACCATGTTCATTTACATAATACTTTCAAAAGCTTGTTCTTGGCGCTAAACTTCTATCATATTTGCTTCTTACAAAAGCCAACTGTGAAACTCTTCCGCATTTTTTAATATTGTCATAGTTAGAAGCAAATTGCAATATCTCGAGTTTATTTAATGTAAAGACTTTTATTAGACATTCGATTAGGTATATTGAAGGCGTATATGAAGTTTATAATTTGACTAATATTTCGCTTAAATTATAAGACCCCATTCGACCATCGGCGATGGTATTATTGCAGAATCAGGCGGGACATCACTTATTTATTTCCGGATACAGAGATATAAGACTATATTTACATTGTATTACAGAGTGGATAATTGGATTTTATTACAGAAATAAGTAATTTTGTACATGGTGTTTTATCCTATGAAATAATTAATTATTTTGTATTTTACCATGAAAAGTTTCTGGATACCAGAGTTACCCCTACACTTTCACAGCAATGGCAATCTTGTTGCCATCGCTGACATTATAAACAATCCTCTATAGCCTACTATACATTGCAAACTAATTATCTAAATGCTATGATATAGCCTAGTATTCACAAATTCCTATCTGTATGTGTGTGATTAATGAGGTTGGTAGCTTAGTGAATAAAATGTTAGGACTTTTTCATAATTTTTATTATTCTCATTTTTCATGACCTTTTCTCACAACCGCAAACTTTATAATTAAACCTAGTCAATAAACGGAGTAGAAAAAGTGTTCTCAAAATATTGAACGATTATAATAGTAGATATAATATCTTCCTTCCTATATAATTAGCTCCATGTAGTATATTTTAACAACGATTTTCGAATTTATATATATATAATGTTTGAGGGCAAAAAACATAACGTAACATGTTTAAATAGTATAAAAAACAATGTTTTATTTCACTCATACGAATTATATTTGTGACTGCAGTTTGTAGCTATATCCGGACATTTTGGTCACTTTGAAAAATTTGAAATTGGTCATTCTTTAGTTAAAATTACAAATTCAAACAATTTAAGAAAATAATTTAGTTTCCTTTATTCCATGACATAACTGATTGTTCAAAACTCAAATTTGCACGATTTTTCCAAGCAATGTTAGTACCAATTTCATTCAGCCAAATATCTCACAAAGATAACGATCAAATGAGGTCCACCATCGTCTGTCGCCAACCTGTGCTATACATTATCTTTTCAATTGTTTCATTGTCAGAATGCTATACTACTATTCTATACTACTATCTATCTATTATCATGCTACAGTACAGAAATCGCCTCTCACTTTGGTAGTGGAGCTGAGCCCCTGACCCAGCTTGGCCAGCACCTCACTGAAGGACTCCTGCGGTTCCCTCTCGGACAGGGGGGTGGCCGGGGATGCCATGGGGTAGCTGGCTGTGGAGCAGGCCAGCTGTGTTGGGGAGAACGGACGGGCGCCGCCTGCGAAGAATGGGGGAGCAATTGGAGTGTCAGGGTGTCCACACTTTTAGACCAACATAATTTTAGGATATTTTAGGATATTTTGAGGATATTTTCAGTCTTTTTTAAGGAAATTTTAGGATATTTTAAAGATTTTTTTGTAATATTAGATTATTTAAAGACAATTTTTAAGGAGTTCAGCATTACTTATTAATAACTTTTGTGAATTAACTATTAAGTTTTTTTATTATGTGTTCATCCAACCTTTTCAGTGTTAATCCTACTGAAAAGATAAGATTCAATAAAAGAAAATGTTCAATTAGTGTTTTAAATTTATTTTGAATCATTATATAATTATAGATTATATTTAAATTAGCTCACTGTAAATCCTACTGAAGAAAAAATATGAATAATTTTTTTTTCTACACCACAAATTATTTTTAGGATGATTTTGTGGATTTTGCCAAAATTGTAGGATATTTCAGGAGTCCCTCAAAATTTTAGGATATTTTAGGAGCGCGGACACCCTGTTATACGCTTAAAAAGACTTTCAATTGATTTCCAAATGATATGATGAATTCTGAAACTACATAACTTTTACACAATTAATGATTTGCTAAACATGGACGTTTCGAGAGACTAATTAGCTCCTGAAATTTATCATGACGTGTTCTTGATTTATATCATTTAGGATAATTGGCCAACTAATAATAATTATATTTAACATAACATGACTCAGTATTAAAATTTAAAACTAAAATCCCATATATTAAGTGTAACAATAGAATATCTGAAATCTGAATTGTAGATGCAATTATTATATGAAAATTGCAGGATAGAAAGAACCATAAGGTCGTCGTGCATCACATAGATATACCGCAGTTTATAAAGCAGACTAATAATTTGATATTAGAACTGCTACTGGACAGTGCGGACCCTGTACGTAATAATTACAGAACTTGCAATAAAATAATATAACATTAAAGTAGATGTAATTTTCATTGTGAATAATACAAGATAGCAAGAACCACAACACTAGTAAACCAATTGAACCAAAAAATCAAATTGGAACGGACAGTAATATAGAACACACCTTGAACCACAAGATTATCTAATGGAACTGTGACCTCCTGCTATATAAAATTCCGGAACTAGAAGAGAAGTCAGATATTATAGTCAAACATGACTTCGATATACCGCATTTTAAAGAAGCAGACTATTAATTTGGAACTAGAACTATACGATCCACAAAACAGATCAATCTTCTCGTAATGAAGAAATATAACAATTTGATCAAACATATACTTGTTTAAATATGTTGTAACAATAGCCACTACACGAATCTTAAGACCGCTACCCGAGGAATAAGAAACAAATGGAAGAACCCACAGAATGATTTTTGTATTGATTAAATATCGATTATACACTGTTTACTAAATATATTTCACAGGCTATACTATTAAAATATGTTTAAGAAGTTATCAAAATTTCAATTAACTAAGTTGAATCGTAATAATGGAAGACGCAGTTATAAGTTGATTTAGATAATTTGATGAGAAAATTAAAAATACCGCAAATAAATTATTTGTAACCGAACATCAACGCGGAGAATAAAGTTGAATATTATTTAAAAGAAAAATATAAGTTTATTTATTTTACTCTGTACAAATAGTGTACCTATATGTTGATTTATTTATAATGTAACAATTGAAAAATCTAAATGTGAAATGTAGCTGCAATTATAAATACGAAAAATGCAAAATAGCAATAATCATAACGACGGTGTGCATAACACATTAATATACCGCAGTTTAAAAGCAGAATAATAATTTGGCATTAGAACTGCTAGGCAATGAATGCGGGATCTATCTAATTCAATTGTATGGGGTAAGTTCACATTTAATCAAATATCCTGCTTAAATAAAATATGTTGTAATAACATGAATTGTAATATATTTTCAAATAAAATCTATAAAAATACTGGTGCAACATGAAAGAAATCCTATTAATCAATTGATATTGATTATATATATTTTTATAAATTCGATTTGTTGACCACTAGTCTATTGTATATTTATTGTTATTTTTGAAATGTTTTGGTTTGTGATATTTTTATGTAGAAAATATCGATTATTAACCATCAATTTAATATTAATTTACATCGATATATTATGAATAATGTTATCATACGCAACATTAAGTCTTCGAAAGGTGGATGCCGATACTCATAACTAATTCAATTTTAAATTAAAATCGATGTGTTCACAGTTAGTTTCCATATTTTTAAATATTTGTAGAGTACAAAGCTTTTGAGAATAAGAAAAAGTACCAGTCAAGCGGTCAACTAATAAATAAAAATAAAATCACTAAACTGCCACAATAGAATACCTGAATGTGAATTGTAGATACAATTTTTGTTGTGAAAATGCAAGATTGCACGAGCCACAACCTGGCTGTGCATCTCAATGATATACCGCAGTTTATAAAGCAGACTAAAAATTGAAATTAGAACTGCCTCACCTAAGTGCGGATATCTCTACCATAGAAAAATCTTGTGTATTATCAGGGTATTTAACTATATAATGCAAGTATACATTTTATTTGAGAAGTATTTTCTACTTAACTTGGATTATTTCATAGCCTGAATTTCTCTATATACCATTAAGAAGTTCGCTTAAAGTCTTATTTATCTTTAGTATGAAATGTGCATTTACGCAACTGTGATGAAGCCAAGGGCTCATATTACAAGTTAGACACGGTAGTTGACAGGCGAGGGTGTGGCCTAGTGGTCTGGTTGGTTTGCTCACAGATTGCTAGACTTTTTACTTTGATATATTACGATAAATTATGATGGAGACTATCCATCCTGACGAAAAATGATTTCTAGAATAAACTTATACATAGAATAAACATTTTTTGCAATACATTCCCATTTTTCTGAAATTACTATTAAAAATCCTTGTTTTTTAGATTACAGAGTTTTCCTAGATATCTGGATTTAATTTTCTTGACTTGCTGTATACTTTACCAGACCCTCAATTGATTTCCAAATGATACGATGAAGTCTGAAACTACATAATTACTAAATTAATAATTTGCTAAACATGGACATTTCCCGAGACTCATTTGTTCTTGATTTCTATCATTTAGGATAATAAAGGGTCAACTAATAATTGTATTTTCCATAAAATGACACCGGAATAAAAATTATTGTAACAAAAGAAGATCTGAAATACCAATACCGGTCTGTAGATGCAAGTACAATATGAAAAAAGCAGGATAGCAAGAACCACAATACACCTTTGCATCGCATTAATATACCGCAGTTTATAAAGCAGACTAATAATTTGATATTAGAACTGCCCTCCATGAGTGCGGAATTATCTGCCATGGACAAACCAGCAGTAGACAGGCTGGGTATTTTCAGGTACCCCAGACCAGCGGGATGGAAAACAAAACAAACGATTATTCGTAAATATGCTCAGGCTCTACTCTTCGTACAAATAATTGTGATATCCTTCGTAGATCTAACGATATTTCAAATTAACAAAAAAGGGAGGGTACTCATTAAGATTTATTTTTATCAATGATTTGCTAAACATGGATATTTCTAGAGACTAAATAGCTTCTGGAATTTATCATTTGTTCTTCATTTCTATTATTTAGGATAATAAAGGTCAATTGGTCAAGTAATAACTTTATTTTCCATAAAATGACACCGGAAAAAAATTAAAATCCCTTATTAAGTGTAACAAGAAGATCTGAAATCTGAATTGTAGATGCAATTATAATATGAAAATTGCAGGATAGCAAAAACCACAACTGCGTCGTGCATCACATAGATATACCGCAGTTTATAAAGCAGACTCATAATTTGATACGAGAACTGCCAAATTTCAGTGCGGAATTCTCTACCATAGACAAACCAGCAGTAGACAGGCTGGGTATTTTCAGGTACCCCAGACAAGCGGGATAGTTTTTTTTAATTTTTCAAATATGAACAATTAATAAATTGTTCTGCTTAAATATGTTGTAATAACATCAATTGTAATATATTTTCAAAATAAAATCTATAAAAATAATGGTGCAACATGAAAGAAATCCCATTAATCAATTGATATTGATTATATGTGTTTTTATAAATTCGATTATTTGACCACTACAGTTAGTCTATTGTATATGTATTGTTATTTTTGAAATGTTTTAGTTTATGATATTTTATGTAGAAAACATCGATTATTAACCATCAATTTAATATTAATTTCACATCGATATATTATGAATAATGTTTATCACAAACAACACTAAGTCTTCGAAAGGTGGATGCCGATACTGATAACTAATTCAATTTTAAATTAAAATCGATATGTTCACATTTAGTTTCCATATTTTCAAATATTTTTAAGAATACAAAGATTTTGAGAATAAGAAAAAGTACCAGTCAAGCGGTCAACTAATAAATAAAAATAAAGTCACTAAACTGCCACAATAGAATAGCTGAATGTGAATTGTAGATACAATTTTTGTTGTGAAAATGCAAGATAGCACGAGCCACAACCTCGATGTGCATCACAATGATATACCGCAGTTTATAAAGCAGACTCATAAATTGATACTAGAACTGCCGAAATCCAGTGCGGAATTCTCTACCATAGACAAACCAGCAGTAGACAGGCTGGGTATTTTCAGGTACACCAGACCAGCGGGATGGAAAATATAACCAACGATTATTTATAAATATGCTCAGGCGCCAATTTCCAATTAACAAAAATGGAGGGTACTCGTCAAACTTACGAATAATAATAATAATTGGTTACTTATCATGTAATTTATATTTATAAAGGATAAAGTCACTTATTATAATTCAGTTCATTACGGCTTTCTGTTTGATTATCTTAAATAGAACGCATTTTCAGTAGATAGAATTAACAGTTTATCTGATGATGTAAAACGAATCCTGCAATTTTTAGTTAGAACCATCAAAGCATAACAAAAGAGCAGAAAAATGAAGAAATCACAGCGAATATTTAATTTCATTTCCTATTGGATAAATAAGAGAGTAAATTAACAGTTTTATGCCCACATTATTTATTATTCTTCGCCGTAACGATTAATCGTTTTTTAAACGATTTTTGGTTGTTTTTAAACAATTCTCGGATTTCTGCAATTTATACCATTTGGTGGAAGATCGTTTAATATAGAAATGGTGAATACGGTCAATTGATCACCAAATGTACTCTTCAGAAATATATAAAATAAAAACGGTCGTTACAGAAACAATGGCACTGTCTGAATGTGAAATGTAGATGCAATTCTTATATGAAGCACACCACTTTGATATACCGCAGTTTATAAAGCAGACTAATAATTTGATATCAGAACTGACCCAATGCTGAGTGCGGATTTCTCTACCATGGACTAGTTACCAGTAGACAACTTGTATTTTCAGAGTATCCCGCATACCTACTAGTCTCACAAAATAGTACTTAACAAAGTTAGAGAAAACCATTGATAACAGCCACTGTAATTTATGGTTACATAATATTAATTAAGAGATTTATATTTACTATCCTACAATATAGTCGATAATATAGGTCAGGACTACAAGTGAAAGGCTGAAAATGATGTTCTAATATATAAATCAATGTAGTGTAAAAATAGTGCAGGATAATCGATTAATATTTAAAAGATTATTTTATATAGAAAAAAGATAAAAGAAAATCAATGAAGGTAATGTTATAATAGCAATCATATTATGTGGACAAAAAACCAAAACACTTTGATTCTCTTTTTATTTAATATTTCTAGTAGTAGTTTTATTCAAATTAAGTAATCTAATATCCAAAAATTAAAAATCATAGAATTTTGTTTATTTTCCTTGAAATTAATTAAAATTCTATTTTCCTTGATTTTTCAGCTTCTAAATTCCCAGAGTTTTCATTGTAGATTTTTCAAAAATAAGAGAATATTGTAAAAATAATAATCTATTGTAATCAAAAGCTCACGAATTTGAGTAGAAGCCCTCATGGTAATGTTAGAACTTACTTTTCCTGATTTCTTAAATCACTTGCTTTTCTTTTGATTTATGGGTGAGAATTTAATACAGTTGACCATCCTCAGATTTAAAAAAAATTATTGAATTTTGAATCTAACTAATAAAATATCGTACAGAGTGCTGCAAAAGATTTAAGCGTTTTTTTATTATATTTGTACATTTTCATTTTCATTTTGGTTAAGAAATTGCTCTTGGTTAAGTGCAACAATAATTAAAATTTGACTCATATCATTCGATAAAAGCAATTTCTAGAGCTTGTATTTCTTAATTTTACCAATACTGCCATTCCGTTGGATTATTATGGTTATTATTCTTTGATCGATATTTGAAATAAATAGAATGTTAGCAATTGAAAGTAAGAATTATAACTTTATTTAAAATCTACTTTAAATGGTAAAATGTAGCTGCAATTATTAAAATAACAAATGCAAGATAGCAAGAATTATAACGACGGTGTGCATAACACGTTGATGTACCGCAGTTTATAAACAGACTAATATGTAAGAAACTCCAAAACTTGAAAATACTGATGCCAGGGCTGCCACTTTTTTCTAACAAAAAAATTCCCGACCAATTCCCGACGTTATTTCATTATAGAAAAATATAGAATAGAAATAGAACCAGAAAATCAAAATGCAATATTTTTCGAGAAAATCAATGACAATATCTTTGATATACACCACACTTAATATTCAATAGGTATATATTCACTTTCATAATTGTTAGCGCTGTGCAATGTGAAGCGCAATTATTGACACTATTTATATGCTACAATTGAAGTACCTACGATTATTGTCACATAAATAAAATAAAATTTATCACTATATAAAAATTCGATTATAATAGATCAATTGAAATTCCCATACTATTCCCGAAATTCCGGCAAAATAACTGGATTCCCATACAATTCCCATACAAATTCCCGAATTCCCTACTTGGTGGCAGCCCTGATTGTTTTAATGTGAAATAAATCTATCGTATAATTGCATTCCGTAGACTATGAAGCTTTGTCAGCTTCGAAAGTTCATTAAATTTTAATTGCTGAATAAATTTGTTTTTATGTGGGTTTTTATGAAAAATGTCAAATTCGTATATAAAATTATTTAATTCGTCGTAAAAGGACAAATGGTGAATATTAATGCTGCGATTTGAAATTATTAGTGTATTGACATTTTCATACGCTAAATTTTATTGATTTGCTCTTTTTTATCTCGTTAACGATTTAAAAACAACATTGATTGTTGTTAACAGGAGAAAGGGGCGAATCAGACATGAAAACGGTTAACAAAATAAAACAACCGGGAATAATACAGGAAACTGGACTTGCTCATTGTATAACTTCACATTTCAACTCGACTACACTAATCTATTAATTTATAGTTCGCTTAATTAATTAAATAACTATTTATTAAGCGAACTAGAAGGGAATACATTAGTGTAGTGAAGTTGAAATTTAAAAACACATCACAAGAAAAGGATAACATTTTCCTCCGTAAATAAATGTATAATCATTAAATTAAAAATGATATTTTTATGCAAAACATAGAATTTGTAAGTTTGTCCCGTTGACAATGTTTTCAGCCTATATAATCAATTTTGTCAATCAATCAATCAATCAGAACTAGAACCTAGAACAGATTGCCACATTGTCCAACTTGCCAACTAACAACAACAGCAGGTCTCACCAGCTAGTGGAACGATGAAGATGAACCGCTGGCTGCGCACCAGCCTCTGAATAAGCGTGAGATGCGAGCAGAGCGCGTAGGTGTCGCAGACCAGATAGGGCGAGAGAGGCCTCCGGCTGCCCTGGTCCGCCTGGTCCAGCTCCAACTGGCGCACTTCACTCTCCAGCCGCAGGTGGGCCATGTCGCGCATCAGTTGGTTCCTGCGGGCCTCTTTTATGGCCTTCGTAGGTTGGGGTGGGGGGCGATATTCAGACATCAAACTTCCTCCAGGGCATTCAGAGTTCCCATCATAGATAATTATGGGTGATATATTACTAGATGGGCATCTCATAGTTTTAGTGGAGCGGTATAAATTACAGAACCAAATTAATATTGTTTATCGAGAATCACACGATACAATTACTTTGTGGTGATTGGCTACACTATATTAATGTGAAATTTTCCGGAAAATTTAGTTTTTTCTCAATATCATTTCAATTCTAACCCTACTTGATTATCGCATGTCAACCTACTTAACTTCCCCCGCTTCCTGTTTTTTAGACAAAATTGTCACTCATTAATTATCCAGACAATATTTTTATTATAGAGATACAGTAATATATTAAAGCTATCAAACCCGTAATTTAAAAATGTAATTTGGCCATATTAATTTAGACTCTATTATCTTGATTTACATCCTTCTAGATTCCGGAATATATTATTACGAAAATTTGTAATATAGATTTCCAAATTATTTAGTAATTAAAAGGTTTATATATTTATTTCAGTGATTTAATTCAACTTTTCACAATGTTCCGTCAATATATTTTTAGAATTACATATTTAAAAAAATTATCCAATATACGGGACATGGGAATTGATTTTACAATTTTTTATCCGAAAATGGGTCTTTTATAAGTTCAGACTAGGATCTACTTGTAGGTTGTAATATCTAAATACGTAATTTTATATGTTTTAATTTGAATTCGTATTTTAATTTATATATATAATAAAATTTATAAACTGAAATTAAGACATAGCTAATAACTTCGAGAAGGATCAGTCGACACGCATATATTATAACAAATTATTATATAATAAATTATAATATTAAATATTATAATTATTATATATAAACATTATATTATAAATGATAACATATAAACATTATATTATAAATGATAACATTTAAATATATTATATTACAAGCATTATATTATTTCAGCAGAAACCGTCTGCTGTACTGTTAATATTAAATTAAAAGTATATCGAACATTTTGGAAAAGTTACGACAATTTCGGTTCGACTATCTATGTCTAGCTGTTAAATTAATAAATAGATTTTCCAGATCAAGGGTTCTTGAAATTTTACCAAAAAATAGTAAACGCTGCTAAATATATATATTTTTATTTTATGTTGATAAAACTCTATATTCCTCCAAATTTAGAATATTCTTAATAATTATAACTAAATTAAAAACATGTCATCTTTAAGATTCAGAAAATAATATATTATACAATAGAATAATATGTTAACTCCAGAATACAGAAACACAATAATTATTATTTACATTGACGTCATTGAGTTTAAATATTGTGTAATCCATCTCTTAGAGCTAGATATATTTAATTATAAAAACTGGCATGCGGCAAATGTCTAAACATTTTAAATCAATTAGTGGAATACTTTTACTTTTTGAATTACAACTTTAGCTGTTTCGATTGGCTTAAAATTGATTAATAAAATAAATTATCATTAAATAATATATTGTGGATTGGAAAACTGTATTGTAAATTCTTTAAATATTTTTCACTTATTTAAAAAAATGTATTAACATGTTATTTTCAGTGTATGAGCCATTTCTTTACAATTAACATTTTAATTCATATTATTATTCAAAATTTGTTTTAACTATATTTTTTATTTATTAATATTTATTTTATTATATTTAACGAAGCTCATCCAATTAAATAATTTAAAAAATCGAAATAATTTTTTTAATATGTAAAGTTTATAAAAATTTTTTGCTAAATTAGAAACATAAATGACGCTCTAATTAATTTAATATAAAAACCAAAATTGAACATATTTTAATCATTGCTTTTAAATAGTAGTTGTAAATGTATTTAGTTTCATCATTCTTAATTCATTAAAAAAACTAAAAGTACTAGTTATAATTATAATTATAAATAAATTTATTGCTTTCGTCAGTTAACTTTCTTTTATTACAAACATTTAAAAAATATATTATTATATTATATAATATAAATTATAATATAAATATATTAAATATATATATATATATATTAAATAAATTAAATATAATATAAATTATATTATAAAAAATATTTGTAATTATAATTAATAAGAAAAATATTAAAAATTCAGTAAATTTTGATAATTTTCCCAACATACAATAGTAAATAACTAATTAGTGGCAGGGTTTCCGCGATTATATAAAAAACACAGAATTTTTTTTATTTCCAATACATAGTTTGTAAAAGTACTAAAATGTATTTAATCTGTAAATAGTTATAAATGTGTATGGCCTATGTAAAAAAATTAATCTTTATTCAACTAATATTTTCTTTCTAATACAAATGATTATCCTACAGGAAACATATCGACGCGGGCAATGCAAACTATCGAGTTTAAAAAATTGTAGTTTTTTGGCATTCATTTTTGTGCTTAATATTTTTTATTACAGAACTAATTTTTTGTTGATAGGTTTACTAATGTG
>JAUZND010037814.1:0-21632 GCA_034780555.1 Coelogynopora nodosa
GTAAAAAAACTTTTATTAATTTTGTTAATTACACTATTATGTATATATTGGATGTGACAAAATGTGACAAACTGGCTGAGGTTAATGTGACAAAATGTGACAAACTGGCTGAGGTAGCGGACCATCCCTGTAATGGTTAAGACTGTTGTTTTCCACATCTACGCTTTCAAGTTGATATTTATTCAATAAAGGATAATACTATTCGAATTGTCAATAATATTCTTGTAATTAACTTCTATTGAATGCTATGCCAACATGATCGATGTTCCCATTTTGATACCACAATGTCAGTAAAATTAATGGTATATGTCAACCCTCTACTGGGGGCGGATGCTATAAAAATACTGAAGCTTACTTAGATACATTGCGTGTACAAATATTTTCGCTTCTTTGAAAAAATTGTAAGAAATTTATATCTTAATGTATCCTTAATTATTAAAATTGAATAGTATTTGCTAAATATTGTATATTGAAATATTATCTATTCCAAATGGCGAATTCAGTTTTGAAAGAGTTTGAAGTGAACAGGTCGTTAATTTTGTAAATCTATCTAATTGAGGCTGAATTTTTTTTCTCGATAATTGCCGTATTGCGTGTCCCCTACTAATAGTCCGGGAGCCCGCAGGAGTCAGGGTAGCTAAAAAGCTAAATAATTTTAATTTATGGTACACTGCAGTTGTATGCATATTAAATAGGGATAACTGCAATGGTCGTCTTCTGAGTACCTAGTCGTGGGTGTGGGCCTAGGGCCTATAATAATTAGGCCTGCAAAAATGGTCTAGATAAGCTTGAGAGTGAAAGAAATTAAGCCAGTGCCAAAATGTTCTTAATGACTCAAATTAATATTAATGGCCATTGCCAGAACTTTTTTATGGTGGGGCACGCCTGCCAGAAGAGATTACGTAATGGATATATATGAAACTAATTGCAAAATGTTCAATACAGCTCTATATTTCATTAATTGGCTTTGCCAGACATTTTCATTGGTGGTGTACCCCTACCAGTCGCGCCCAAAGTGGTCATGAAATTACTTGATTTGTATTGGTTTCAGGGACTAAGGAAGAGTATGACTCCGTTATATGCCGGATTCATCAGTCAATACATTTCAGACCCACTTCTCATCTAAAGAATCTGCTACATGGATATACAAACAATATATCTAACATTATGAAACAAAGAAGAATGGGGTCGGTTTCCAGGTGACCTAACCCCTCTGGGCTCCCGGTCTGTTCTAGGTGACCTTATAATTCCTATAAAACTTAGAAGGTAAACTAAAAATCCTATCAATACTTAGTTGGTTACCTAAGACTCCTATAAATACTTTGTAGGTTACCTAAGACTCCTATAAAAACTTGATAGGTACCTATGATTCCTATGTAAACTTAGTAGGTTACCTAGAAGGTCTGACCAAGACTTAAAAGGTGAACTATTAGGTATCCTAATAGGATATTTAAGTTTCGAACCACTGGGCGGTCCCCCACTATAGTGACAATGCAGTGGTAAAGAAAACTATGATCTGAACCATGAATGTGGCAAAAAAAACAGGACAAAGACTGGGCGGTTGTGACATATGATTTGGCAGTTGCTCTCAAGGCTTATTCTATCCATGCGATAGAGAGGTCACTATTTGACAAGCTGCTGATTCTGTTAGGAAACTTTTATATCGAACTTTCTTTCTATGGAGATGTTGGCACGATAATAAAAGAAAGTGGAATTGTGTTTATCCTCACAGAAGCAGAGGTATAATTGGCTGAAGGTTCCATGATGGGTTTCCTGAAAGGGATATTCTATATTCGCTGCATTCGGATACATGAGCTGATGGCCAATGTTCTGAAGATGAAGCTTCACGACAGTTTCCTACAGGACCTTCCGCTGCGCAGGAGGAATATGCAACTTTTCAAGATCTCATAGATTCTTTTCCTGCAGAGCAGTCCCATGTTGAAGCTAATCTAAGCAATCCCATCATTACTAATCACATTCAAAAGTATGAGTAGTTCTTTCACTCAGTCATGAATGGCAGTCATGGCCAAATAGCTCAATCTACATTTTATTGATCAACAGAGTACATAGTGAAATCCAGGGATGTGTAAAGATGGATTATGTAAATGAATACATTAATGCATTTCCAGCCGGCAAGCCATGCTCAAAGTATTTTTCTTTTTGAATCGGCCAAACTATGCTAGGTGGGGAACTCTTTTTCTGTAGAAGTTGCAGTCTGATGATCCAAAGCTGCGTAATACACTTGAAGATAGGGCATTCTCGATTTGCCAAACAACAAAGCAGTATACAGCAGGTCGGCAGTTGACATATCGCTAGAACTGTCAATCGAGAGTGATATGTATGTCTGACATATGTATGACTGTCAAGTATGCTAATAAGTATGCTAATAAGTATGACTGTCAATTCCGAGAGTGCGATGCTTAGATGCACACTAACGATGTCTCTAACTCATGACTGTGACTGAACTCCGCACCTTTGCAAGGCTTAATGTAGGAGATAGCGCAGCAGCTCAATGCCGTCAATCAAAGTAAACGATAGACAAAGAAAGACAAAAATTAAATAAAATCTCTTGTGCAGAAAATAGATGAGTTCTGTAATCCAGTTGCTGACAATGCGCCGAGTACACTGGTGAAGTTGGCCCACTGGACGAGCTGCAACAAAGGACACGAGTGAGTACTAGCTTGCTGCAAATCGTAGATTGTGGTTCAACTCAGAGCGAAAAATTTCTGGAAGAATGAAACAAGGATTCTACTACGACTAGGAAAGTTCCTCATTCGAGAAAAGACCACTATTGGAGTCTTCTCAATCGCAATACACTGTATGCCTCCCACGGAGGAGAGTGCTACAATACACACCGGATGATAACCAACAACAGATTAGCGTGTCTAACCCAGCACATCTCCAGGCCAATCACCTTAATTGCCTTTCATCTAGAAAACATCACGTCCAACGTAGTCCTGGTCAGAGCATCCGATACGTTATGATTATACTGATTGGCATTCTTGGAAAAAATAAACAGGAAGAAAGAACTCAGTCAACCATATTTATGGACTGCGGCAGCGGCAACACTAGCCGTTACATAAATTTCAGCAACATTTTGGCGACCTCGAAGAAAAGAATTAAGCATTATCAAGAGCACTGCCGGGGTATCATGCTTTCACGGGATGCGACTTTACATCATCGTTCTTTCGGTAAGTTCTGATAGTACCTAGCTACCTACATATATTATTCGAATAATATCATGCGAAGACCTTTGTTCTATAACATAATTCAATGACGAAAATTCCCTAATATAATGAATTAGTAAAACTTAAAATGTCTATAGGGAAACACAGTGAAAATGATTGTTTTTACATTACAAAAAAGCAAAGGTGAGGCCCTTAGAGATTATCGAAAAGAATGCATGTGGACGATGTCTACAACTATTCACATGTTTAGGGGAAGTAGATAGTGGTGTGAACGTCGAAATAGTATCAGAGTTAATGAATTCGTTTGCCAAATGTATAGCCAGCCCAAACACGCAGTGTGGACGAGGCTCGTTACAACAAATTTATGCAGATGATCGGCACAGTAAACCGCAGGTGTGTTGAGACCAGCTGTCGCTCAAAAACTTTTATTTCAGGCACTGAATATTTTTTCTTACTTTTGTTACGCAATTATTTTTCAGAACAAACCATGCACTTGATAATGTAAAGAAGATTGACTGTGCACCATGCTGCCACCTTCTCGTTGAACCCTTCAAAGGGCTCACTACGTCACAATATTGTGGAACAATGCCAACCTCGTGTGCCCTGATTGAGGTCTGTCTTCCACTGACTATGGTTGATCAGCAAATGGAAATAGCTTGCAGCCAGTTTGGTTTGATGGCAACGAGGATGGCAGCAATGGTGCTTGTTGTGACAGTGATAAAGCAATAATTGAAGATTCATCAGAAGATACCCATCACGACTAATCTGATCAGGAAGCCTGGAGCGAGGATTCTGACTCAGATTCAAAAGATGTGGACTATCACATAAATACCCCATAATGGTGTACTATAATATTAAAAACAAATAATGAAAAAACCTCCTGTTATACATTATTTTTAATATATAAACATTTATATTATATATCATATGCGTATTATAATGTTCAGGATATAATGCGTAATGTGACTATTTCATTTTTCTGAAAATAAATTGGATACATGCTGACAATGTCTGTTCAATGATATATAGCAAGCTGATTACATAAATAAATGTCGTAGGTATTATGCAACTAATGAAGTAGCCGCGACTGGCAGGGGTTCCCCACCAATGAAAATGCGTGGCAAAGCCACTTCATGAGACATAGAGCTGTACTGAACATGTTGCAATTAGTTTCATTTCTTTCATCCCCCAGCTGATCCAGAGCATTTTTGAGTATCCATTACGTAATCTCTTCTGGCGGATGTGCCCCACCATCAAAAAATGTCTGGCAAATAATATGATTAATCAAGAAAATTTTGGCACAGGTTTCATTTCTTTCACTCTCAAGCTGATCTAGACCATTTTTCGGGCCTTTCTTATAGGCTCCAGGGCCACACCTACCACTAGGTACTATATAAATACAAAATGTTTGATAACGTCTAATAGCGGGGATGGAGTGGTCTGTTTAGTTGTTTTTTCGCAAGAGCTATCTATATGTCGCCTGTGAATTTTACATTACTTGCACATAAGTTGCCAATAAAAACTAATCTGGAATGGCCTGAAGTCTGTATTCAGCAAAACCATTTTACCCTAATGAAAAATTTCGTTCCTATGTTTAGGTCAGTAGTAGCCGACAATAGGATTAGGCAAAAGTGATTTGTACAAAACTCGAGAAAATATCGCATTCTCAAGATTAAAAAATGGGGTAGGCCTACACTTTAACCAAACAGTTGTTGTACACAAAATATACATTTTGTTCGGTTACATTATAAAATATTTGAAGACAAAAATACCGAAATAGGATATATTGTTAAAGTGTTTTCTTTAAATTTCGTAAAAAATTACAAAAATATGTTGCGACATTCTATTCTGGACATTATTGAATGAAAGTAGATACAATTGGGACAAAGAACCAAGACCAAAACACATACATGATTTACCCAGTTGTGTGGTATGCTATAGGTTAAGAATAGAAACACAAACTCAAAATATTCATTATATTTTATAAAATAAATCTAACAACAGCACGTGATAAAATATAGAGATGAAAAATAAGTCATTAGTAGTATAGAATTAAAAAAATAAATAACAAATTAAAGCAACTGATAAATAGGACATATTAAATAATGTGCATCCACTGTGAGCAAGCTCTTTAGTCGCTGTATTGTAGTAAGTACGGATAATACATTTACTGTATTGTTGACAATAATCATGATATGACATATCTCACGGAGCACGTGTCATAGTTACATAAAAGAGGCATAAGCCAACAATAAAACTTAACATCTGTAAGTCTGAAGAGAATAATTATGAGCAGATATAAGGCAACGTAAAATTAGGCGTTAAATAAAAGTTTAAACAGTTCAATATTTCAGATGTCACAAAACAGCAAAAATACAATATACGTATTCAAAGAAATCAAACTATTTTCGACAAAATTCAATGCTAGTAGTTTGTCATCATAGATAGTATGGATGGTATACAGTCTTAGACATATACTGTCCACATACATTTTCAAGCATACATGCAAGAGCCATACATGTTTGGCAAGTAATCGATATATATATTACATTTAAGTTCATTTGCATATCTTAATTTTCAATGCGCGAAATAAATATCAACCATTTAGTTGAATACACTAGTTTACGTATTTTTAAAATCTATGGTAGTTTTCCAAAACACAGATTTCTTATCTATCAAAATTATTGTTAGATATCTACAAAAGGTTATATAGCATATTGTAACAAACAACATGGGTCACGGTCTACGTGCTTGCATGTTTTGGCCGGCTAAAACGTATCAATTAATTCCAGTACAAGTATACTATATAACAAATTTACATGAATTGAAATGTAAAGAATGCTGAACAAACAGTATAAATAGCATTATTTTTGCCACATAACGTATTAAGGAAGACAGTTAATGTACAAAAAAATGGAAAGTATTCAATCTTAATCAATATTTACATCTCAGAATTAGTTGAAATAATGAAATAAGGACGAAAAGAATCCATTGAAAGATTTCTTGATCAACAAGAGGAATAATAACAATATGGTAGTTAAAATTTGTAATAAAAAACAGTTGCTCGCAAAAAGTATACATCGAATAAATTAATATCCGTTGATGGTAAAAATTAAATTTCACGAATACAAGTATGCATACTCTAATAGTTATTGTTTTGAAATAAATTCGTCCAAGGTCATATAAAACATTTGGCATTTACAAAAATATAATTTAAATCATAAATACATTTGCATCAATATGACAATATTAATTTACGGCTAAACTCGCTAATAACTGTAACTTTTGAATGCCCCAGAAAATTATTAACCAATAAAAAATACAGCTGCAAAATAAACACAACTGGCGTACAATAGAAATAATGGACACATGATTACAAGAAATATGATCGACTGTAGGTTACCCGCTAAATTAGCAGATGCAATTCAAAGAGTTTTCTAAGTGTGGCATTAGAGATTAAAAGTAGAATATAGTTACCATTATAGGTATTTTAATAGTTGTAGATTATTAAAACGTAGTACACACATAAAGTAGCAGCTCAAAAATATCAGAAATGGAATGACTATTATTGAATGATTAATGCCACGTGGAAATTGTAAATTATATTATATTTCAAACTTTTTTATTGAAGTTTCTTTGAGAAATAGTTATCTTTTAAATACCCAGTATAACCAGGAGTTTTCACAGTAATTTCTGGGTGAAAGCGCAGATAACAGAGCGCGGGATTCCTATCAAACTCTCATTAACTCCAGTCCGGGAGTAACCCCTCAGCCCAGTCTACTGTTCCACGTCACCATCCCTCGGCCCCTGAAAGATGTCCCGAATTTCAGCCAGAGCAGCCCCAATGGCCTCACACATCCTGTCAGAGCTGGTATCCACAGTGGACCGCTTACTAGAGACGTGGAAGAACATGCGGAAGTCCCCGGCGAAGAGGTAGGCGATACCGTATCCACAGTCAGACACTGGGCCGAAGCCGCCTCCTGGCGTGTACTGGAAGGGAGAAAGGCTCATGCGTCACTCAGAATGAGATGGTTGGTCAAAAAATTACAATTTACTCAAAATATATTAAAGTTATCCATCTGAAATGTTCAATATTTTCCTAATTTTTTATACACTTTCGATTCCATATATTATAATATTTATATAGAATATACAAAAAAACCAGAGAAAACATTTATTAAAAGATAAAATTAGCACAATATTATTGTAAAATAGACAGCTAACCAAGAGTGTGATTAGAGAACAAAATTATATATTTAGAATCAGCGCAAAAAACAAAATGTGCTAACTTGACAAGGAAAAATGAACATCATAAAATATATAGCAGTTTAGGCTGAACAGACTTCCAAAAGAGGTGTGTGCTTCTAGATGTAAAATAAAAAACCTACATTGTCAATAATTAAAAAAATACATACATAAAATAATATAGAAAAAACAAATCGGTGTAGAACAAAGCGCTGGTCTAACAGAAAAGTCAGTATGTCACGAGGTTTATGTTCATTCCATTTTAATTCGTTTACAATGGCTACCATGAAGGCATAGCTTTGCATACATAATACAAATGACAACATGTCAGTAACATGGAGTAAATATATATATATTAATTATAATAAAAATTCCTCTAATTTTTCTAGTTTAAAATAAAGTATAGTTCACTGTGAATTAGATAGAAATCCTGTTTCCATGTTCCCCTGTCACTGTTAACCTGAACGCCTCGATTTCAAACAATTGTCAAAAAATTTATATTAACTTTGTAAAGCCTTCGTTTAATAATACAGTTACAAATTAATGATATGATTGTAATTTATACAAAACTTGTTCCAAGTTAACAGAACATTATTCATGGAGAGAAAGAGAGAGTTACCTTGTCACGGTATTGGGGAAGATTAACATCGGGCGCCCCAGCTATCTGCTGCAGCGGTACCTGACTTGTGGACAGGGTCCAAGGCAGCTTCAAAGTCGACTGCAGGAATTCGCTGTCCTGAAGAGAGAGAAACAGAAAGAGAAAACATATTATACAATATTTAGCTCTCAATATCGCTAGCAAGATGATGATACTCGTTATAAATTATAGATCAATTATTTATAGTCACATTTACACAAAAGAGTAATTCGTCAAAAGATAATAAAATATTGTTACAAAACCTTAGCAAAGTCAAAAAAAGAACGTATCGGAAAATTTTATAGTAAATATCTATATATACAATAAATATAACAAAAAGAATCGCTAATGAAGAAATGTTCTATTTCAAGGAAGATGATAAATGATTGGAGATTTATATATAGAGAGAAAAATTCAATATACATTATATTGTAACAAGTTAAATATAAATAACAAAAATGCTTAAGACTATAATAAATGTTATTAATATTATTAGGGCTAATTTATTATGACAAATTATAATAATACTAATAATAAAGCGTTTATTGATGTATCAAATGGCAATCGAGATACATAATTTTTAAGGCAGTCAACAAATGGAAGTGCCCTATATAAATGTACACTAGGCAAACATACGGAGATGCAAGTAAACAAAACAAAAAAAGTAGAATAAGCTAATAAGTTAGAACAAAAAACAAATACATTCTATTGAAGAGCAATAATAATAATACGAGAGAATAGTATTTTTTTGTAAATGTAGGATTAGTATTATGAAGGATTAGAAATTGAAGAGAGTTATAATAATAATGTAAGAGAGAAAAGGACTACCGATTAATGCGGCAAAACATTATTGTAAACGCGACTTGTGTGTATTGTGAAGCAGTTCAGACGTCTGGAGGATTTACAAAATGGTACAATCAACTTATTACGGAGGCCGAGGCGGGACTAATGGGATTCAATATGTGGTTATGACCAAAACATTGTTTTAGAAGTGATGAGCTTTGTTTAATCCTGCGAGAGCTGAGATCTTCAAAGCAGTTCAGTTGGCAATCGAGTCCGCATATGATACGATGAGCGCGGCGTTGTATTTTGTCAAACTTTTGGTTCTGGTTTAAGTTAAGTCCAATTAGAAGAGGGTTTCCATATTAAGTATGAACCTTGTAAGAGCAGTGTACAGTCGCGATAGATCCTTTTTCGTGCTGAATTTTTTAATAATTCTGAGAATATGGAGAGTTTTTGATGAACGTTTAATTGCATTCGCGACTGAGTTTACATAAACGTGTTAGTGCTTTAATATTGTGTAGTTGGGGAGGTATGAATTGTTTGAGGCGAGTAATGGACATAAGAGGCACATTTTGTGATGTTGATTGGTAATTTGTTGATGAGAATTCAGTTTAAAGATAGTGTGAAGTCAAGCCTTAAATAGTACTTGGCATCAATAATATACCATCGGGATATTAAAAAAAACTATCATTAAAAAATATGAACGTCAAAAAATACCCGTTCTGAGAATTAACCTATGAAAAAATAATTCACTTAATTTACATACTGTATAACATACTAATTTGTGCATTGTACTACTCTGTAGTAGTAACTATTTTTTAAAGAATATAAAATCTTATTTTTTTGTAAATCATCGTTAATTGGCAGATCTCCTATTGGATAACTTAATGCGCTGTAAGTAGTAGCATTATAATTATTAATATAACAAAACGCATTGACCAGGTCCATATTGTTAGTTTTAATTGTCCCCATGAAAAATTATTCGAAAACGGAAATACGATTAAAGTAAAAGAAAAACGTAAGTGTATGATTTATAACATTCGCAACGTTAAGGATAGTGAAATATAACCATATTTGGACACTTAATTGAAACGTAAGTATTGCATTTTAGTTTTTAATAAAGTATGTTTGGCTTTGTGGGGTTTAGATTACGAAGAAGCTGGTGAGTAATTTCGACTGGAATACTGGTTGGCAAGACATCAAGTGAATCGTTGTTTATGAGAGAGCTGTAAAACGAAGGATCTAAGAAAACTGAGATTAGTTTGTTGTTAATTTCATTAGCGGCAGTGAGAAGATTAGGGTAGGAAGCATAAAGAGCACGCATGGGATTTGTTTCCTTTTATGTTTTTAATGGTATTCCAGATGTTTTTCTTATTTTGTTTGCTGCCCCAGAAAAGCTTGTCTTTCTCTATTTCGGTTTTAACTTTCTCTTTAAAGTGGTTGGTATTTGGCAAAATTCCGGGATTTGTAGGCGTCCATCTACTTGTAATGAGAGATTTGATTAATGGAGTAATCCAGGACTTATCAGTGGGGCTAGAGTGAATATATTTTCTTGGGATAGGAGGCACAATTGTAGAGGATGGTGTAAAACGTTTCACATTTGGCGTCAAGGGAGAGATGAGGATTATAAACTGGAGTCCAATCCTGAATCGCGAGCAGTTAAGACATTTTTTACGTGAGATTGACCCAGATTATTAATGGTGGATTTATGTAATTTATTAAATACTATGGTGTTAGTTTTGACCGTAGGATTGATGATAATAGTTCTGTGATCGGAGTTGGCGATGCGGGACGCCCAATAGGTGTAAAGTTATGATAAACACCCTTGAGAATGTCACTGAATAATACATGGTCCAGTTGGGAATTAAGTCTGATAGAAGCTTTAATAGCGTTAATGAGGTTGAAGGAGTTGCATAGATTGTATATGTTGAAGTCACTCGCAATGCAGAAGTCAAAAGCGGGATAATCAGTAGCAAGTTTATCGAGACTGTTACTTAAGTCATCTAGTATATACGATTTAGTACTAACACGAAACTTAGGAGGAATTTAAAGACATATAATAATTATGCGATGAGAAGTTGAGGCTACAGCAATAAATACACATTGATGAGGCATAACGGGAAAATCTATGAGAGGATATTTAGAGATTGGTAAGCATAAATACAAACACCGCCTCCGGTTTTGTGTTGACGATCTTGACGAAGTACATTATATTTTTGGATATGAATTATTAGTCGCTAATATTAGAGCAGAGCCACGTTTCGGTAAGGAGAATAAAATTCAGTAAACAGTTTGATATGGTTGCTTGAAGGTCATCGATTTTATAACAAATGGATCTAGTGTTGGTAAGAAAAAAAGAGGGGTAAATATACGATTAATAAAAAGTTTATTGTCAATGGATAAGGTAGCAATTTTTTTGTCTCGATTCCCATTTATTGAAAAACCGCATTTGATAAATTGAATTTATCTAAAATTGCGAATGAGTCATCTTTGATTTCTCCTTTTGATAGTTTATATTTGCCAGGGTGGGCTTGGTTTATTTCATGAATTTAAGTCTGCGTCGGTAGTTTTCTTTTCGATGTAGGCGGGTTTCATCAAAGTTAAGGTGAATACCATCGAATTAGTTACGAGATTTGGGATCGATGTTGATTTTTGTTTGTTTTGAGTAAAATGTGATTTTAATAGGGCAGGGTTAACCTTGAATATTTTTTCCAAGCCTGATAGGTTTAGAAATGGTACACCATGATAGTCAGATTTTTGTCATTGATTATTACGTTACACTCATAATTGCCTCATAACAATATAAAATTTCAATAGATAAATAATTTAATATATTACTTAACAAAAAATAAAAAAAGATTGAATCGGCATAAATGTAATATAATGATATCAAGGTTGCTTTGGTTAGGTGTCAGGCAGTATGCAGTGGCTAGAAAGAGTATCATCAAAGTAAGTTAACCCACCCATCCGAGACCCTTGCAGGTGACGTAGAGCGCGAAGAGATGTCTATCGATCCCGAAGCCGGCCATCGAGTCCCGATAGAGGCCCTGGTGGGTGTCACAGGCGCGCCTGAACAGCCGTATCTTGAGGAAGCGGTCCACAGAGTTGGCTGACATAGCGCTAAAAGTGGCAAGAAACTGGTTGTAGAGTGTCGTGTATCTGTGTAGACTGGTTGTAGAGTGTCGTGTATCTATGGAGACTGGTTGTAGAGTGTCGTGTATCTATGGAGACTGGTTGTAGAGTATCGTGTATCTATGGTGACTGGTTGTAGAGTATCGTGTATCTATGGAGACTGGTTGAAGAGTATTGTGTATCTATGGTGACTGGTTGTAGAGTATCGTGTATCTATGGAGACTGGTTGAAGAGTATCGTGTATCTATGGTGACTGATTGAAGAGTATCGTGTATCTATGGAGACTGGTTGAAGAGTATTGTGTATCTATGGAGACTGGTTGTAGAGTATCGTGTATCTATGGAGACTGGTTGTAGAGTATCGTGTATCTATGGAGACTGGTTGAAGAGTATCGTGTATCTATGCCTATGGTCACTGGTTGTAGAGTATCGTGTATCTATGGAGACTGGTTGAAGAGTATCGTGTATCTATGGAGACTGGTTGAAGAGTATCGTGTATCTATGGAGACTGGTTGTAGAGTATCGTGTATCTATGGTGACTGGTTGAAGAGTATCGTGTATCTATGGAGACATGTGTGTTCTCATCAATATATACAACAATAAAAGAAAAAAACACATGTAAAGATTAGGTATCATTTATTTTCTGAGAGTTCTTATTTTGTCTTTACCATATAGCTCAATTGAACGTTTCTTAGTGCTTTATGACTTTATTACTGTGCAAGTTTACATTATGTACATCTAGCTGTGTTCTCTACCCTTACTTTCCATAGACATTATTTTTGGTTCTACAATATTTGTTTACTTTCTGAACATGTGTACATTACTGTATATAATTTGTTTTACTAATTAAAAGTTTACCGTTACCAAAAAAGTTGAAAATTATCTCTTAATGAGATAGAAGTGTAGTTCAAATAAAAAATGTTCTGATAAAATAATGTTGAGTTTTTTGTAATTATTTCATTGACATAGTCAAACGAACCTAAATAATTATCTAAACATAGAGGTCTTTTACTATAGACAATTAATATTATCACACGAAGCCGAGGAAAAACTTGCCAGTTATTTATAAACAAACATAATTGTACATTTTGACACAAGAGATGTTTTTGATATTTTAATTGCACCATTGTTTTATATCACGCAATATTACCGCAGTTCTAAAACACTTGAAATGAAACCAGGAGAAAACTTAGTAGACAATACATAATAATCGAATATTTTATTAAAAACGTAATATGTTGAAACTATATACATAATTATCCACCAATGTCTTTTAAGTTCAAGAAGCATCAAGGGAGGATCAAATTAATCCACAGGCGTTTGGTCGTTTATTATTAATGCACTTTCGTCTCCATAATATACTTTCCTAAAATATGCTAAAGAACTTAATACATCATATATTACTCAATATGAGCTGAAAAAAATCATTTTTTTAAAATTTAAAAATGTTTTAATAAAATGCATTAAAAAGTTTATAATTTTTTTAGGCTGAAGCTTTCATTGATCACTTGCATTATTTGTACTGAATAATGTTTTAAAGTTTGCAGATAAAAATCTTTTTCTCTTTATTGTATAATTATTATCTAATGCAGTATAATTAGCACACCTTGTTCGCCACAAGCAATGGTAAAGATTTGAGAACAAATTATATATTCATAATAGCTGTTAAAAATTACACTATAATGTACAACATATTTGTAGGCAATTAGACCTCTAACCAAATGCTTCTAGGGTTAAAAAAGCTATAACTTCTATCGCGTTTGTATATACCACAAAGAAATAAAGTAGATCATCTTATATCCCAACAACTCACAGCACAAAGTCGACGACTGGTTGCGTCAAAGATCGCACAGTCTCCGTGCGTCCACAAAGGAACAGTCGCGTCATGCAGGATTCATAGGTGAGGGTAAACTTGCCGTGCAGCCGATAGAAGGCCAACTGCATCGCGATCTGGACGAATGCATCCGGACTCACCTGGACAGAGGGACGAGCAGGGCCCTTCGTGGCATTAACAAGAGTAATTATGGGAGTAATCAAATGTTAGTTAGTACAAATAGTAATAGCGAGCAATTATTAAGAAGAATATTAGAGACGACGTTTAGCCAGTAGCAAATAGACGAGTAATAAGGTAAAGGTCCACACTGGGCCCCCCACAACATAATACTATATAGACGGAATGAAAGCAATACGTTCATTGCTGAGGCCAAAATGTTTCTTTGAGATAGCATAATGTTGTTTATCATTCTGTAATATTTATATTTTAATAATTATTTTTATTTGGTTTCCAAAAATGCACAAAATATGAAAACGACATGTTATTCAATTTACTATACTTACTAAGGTATTTGAATATCATAGTTTATGATGTTTGGAACAGTTCAAATTCACCGGTGTATGTGAACGATAACATTATAGATACCGGTGTACACAGTGACAATACAAAGATTTAAAAATTAAAAATCATTTCAGACTGATACTGGTACATTTGATTAGTTAGATGAAACAAAACAGAATTACGTGAAGTTGACTGTATTTAAATCAATGTTTAATTTATAAATAATAATAATTATTATTATTAGCAATTTGGATTACCTTGCATGTTTTCACAAAACCCTTCCCGTAAGAGTGATGATTATAAATTTGCAGATCTAAATCTTCAATATTCTAAAAGGTGAAAAGAAAACAAAATATTTACAGAATAAATAAACATCCTGGTTTATTTGTTGTTGAAAGCCGATCAGTTAGATCGAAAGATGATTCACATACAAATATGATATATTGCACAATATTATGATGCTTGGAAAATACGTCAAATTTTATAAATACAATGTTGTAAACTTATTTTTAAAAATTTCAACAATATTAAATATACAATAAAATATGCAAAGACAAACAAAGAAATGAAAACGTTAATATAATAAATTAATACTAATCTAGGCCTGTAATAAAACTATATAATTAGAAAACAATTGCTGAATGACAAATTATTGACAATAATTATTATAAAAGTTATGTTAAACCATATTTCCATTACAAAATGTTCGGTAACTATATTTTGATGAAAAATCACAACTTGTTTTAATGATAATAAAATATTTTTCTTTATGCAACTCATAAATAATTATAACTGAAAAACTATTAAAAATGTTAAGCACACAACATTTTGTTTTAAATAAGCAAAAGAGGAAAACATAGATATTTATATTAAAGATAAAATACAAACAGTATCAATTAATGTTTAATATTTATAATCCTTGAAAGAAAGCAAAGTTCATGGAATGTTCTCAGACAAAATACCAATAATTTTTATAGTAGAGAAAACAAAGATCTAAACCAATGTTTCGAAACAGCTTTGAAAAAATAAAATAACACAATTATCGAATCATTGAAATTCTATATTGATGAGACACCGCCTGTTGCGAAGGGTTAAACGATCCTAGCCATTAATCTTGACAAGGTACAGAGGCCAAAACGATCCTGTGGACCACCCCTCAAATATGATGCTGCATCGGGACTGTGGGTCCTACCCTCTATGCGTTCATGACTCGTGAACGTGGGGGGATGATGAGTTCCGTGTATCGATCGTGTGACACTTGGTAGAAGCTCTGTGCGTAAGCTCTATTCACTATCCTAGACAGCGTATCGGTCATTATAGTTAGTTCATTATACACACGTCTGTGTCTCTTACTGATTGATAATTGAGTTATCATGAAGAAAAACCACTTTTCTGCCAAACATAGTACAGTACTAGTATCAGAAAAGTGGTTTTTTTCATATATATTATTTGAATTTTGAATATATTTCTAATCAAATTATCTCGATTTCTATTTGGTTAATGTTTTTTGTGTATTCATTTCAATTTTCAAAGAACTAAAAATAGTTGTGAAAAACATTTATGAAAAAGAGAACCTCCCAAACACTCCATAAAATGGTGAGAGTTCTGAACGGTTGTTTCAAATGACGAGCAACATGGAAGACCCAGCCACTCACCTTCATGGTGAAGAGATGCGCGGTGGTGATATTGGCGGCCAGAGGAGCTGTCATCTCCCACACGAGGCGCTGAGGATAAGTGACATTGCCCGGGGCTGGTGGTCGTCTGTGCGAGGGGTCCAGTGCGTGCCCTGCGGAGTCATACAACTGGTCCAACTTCAGTATTCTGGGAGGGAGGGAAGTTACCTATGATCACTATTTGAGTGTGTAATAAGTGAACCAGGATCAAACAGGATAGATTCGATAATAGCAACCAAATAGTTTCTAGGACGTCAATGAAAAAATTCCTTATTTTTTATTTATCGATCATAATATGAATTTAATGTAAGTTGTCTAAAACTCGAACTAATGATAAAAATCGAACATAACGCATAGAAATAATAGTTGTATAAATTGGTGTCTTGCTCTGCGAAACATTAAAACATAAATGAGAAAACAAATAGTTAGTATTATTATAATTATTATATTAGTCAGAATGATCTGGTAACATATTCATGTAGACAGAATGGTCAGTAAGTGATAAGAAATGCGCACTAGGATTGTTACGCAATCCGAAGAATGTTAAAGTTAGGAAATCGACTAAAATAGCAGAGTAAATTGGAAATTAATATTGTAAAATGCTGGTATACCAGAGTGGGTCAGAAAACACAAAATATACAGATCGCGATTAAATTATAAAAGAGTATTAGAATACAAAAATTCACTTAACATAATATTTAAGATAAAGGTAAAAAAAATAAACAGTTGATGATACTCATCAATGATGATGTACTCGATGGTGATACTCACTCATTGGTGATAATGTACTCGAGCAAGTGTCCAGCCACAGGAGCGTCCGCCCAGGTATGCTCCACATTGGCCACAAAGTGTCCGTGCTCCGTGAACTTAAGTGTGAGACTCTTGTCCGCCCAGCAGTCTTTCCCTGAACCCAGGAGGCCGTGTTGGGCTCGCGTGGTGAAGGTCGAGGGTGACACTGTGTCCAGAACGATCTGCAAGGAGGGGTCACATTGAAGTGTGAAGATAGACAGTGAAGATAGAGTCTCCTAAATATACAAGATGGTATAATAATATGTACTATGCCTCACATATTATATAGCTACTGTAATTTAATGTTATCTTTGATAATATTATATCATTAGTTGTAGGCCTATCAGTAATTATAAATCGATGACATAGATATTACAATATATCCTACTGTGTAAGTGTCGGTCTCCCAAAGTATAGCTTAAATATCTCCAATGTAATAATCAAACTGTAGAGATCTTCTGTTGTTTCTGCAAATATTTTTGCTTCTCATAGGTTTCTTCTGTCGCTGCTATTCGCAATTAAAACAAACTTTGTGCAGACTACAGATGTTTATAAATTATTTTGAACTTATTTGATTTCTGATACTCAAATATTTATTTATAATTATTTAACATTTTGATTATCACACATTTTAAGTAAAGTATAGAATAGTAATTGATATTGATCACTAAATAAGCTTTCATTTGATACTTTGAAACATGGATAATATATGCAATTGTATATATATATATTATTGTATAGGCCTATATGATTGTATATTATATGATAGTATATGCAATAATATAAACTTATAAGTTCGCATTAACTGTGAACATCTGTCTGTAATGTAGACGGTCTGATAAGAAGAATTCTACCATTATATTTTATTCATTAGATCAGATTTGTTGATTAACATATTGTAATCCTCTGTAAATCCCATTGTTACATCTTTTAATTTGTCTGTATATCTACAGGATAAAAATAGACACATAATACTAAATTTTGGAGTGAGAGAAAACTATTGTATACAATTATTGTAAACCAATATTTTGTTACATAAAAAATATTTATGGACTAAAATGCCGCTTTTTGCTGTACAACGTATATCGTTTTTAGCTGCTTTGTGTAGAGCGATTAAGAATTTTTAGTAGATATATTTCAGTCATGAAAAATATAAGAACAAGAAAAGTAGATAAAATTAAATAGGATTGTTATGCAAAATAGACAAATTCTAATATTCTACAACGATATTCTCATGTATTATTATTTTATAATATTATATTTTTGTAAAACGTTGTATATCATATGGATGAATAATAAAAATGTATTATTACTCTCATATTTATTGCAGCAGAGCATATTGTATAAAATAATCTAATAAGCGAGTTTATGTTTAAATTTATAACATTATCCAATTTCAATTATCGCTATAAAGTATAAATTTTACCATTTTAGTGTAGTTCATTCACTGCGTAAATTTAAGCAAAATAATGTTCAAGTTAGTGTAAACAATATTAAATATGTCATATTTTGTATTAATAAGTTAATAAATAGAATGGTACACAATCTTTTCAACTTACAAAGGCAATGGCGGACTCGAGTGTTTCCAGAAAATCATGGTTGGTACCTGAGGCAAAGTGAGTATCCCTGGTCGTGGCCCAATTGACGCGGTCCCACCCAGTTAGTGAGGGGAGCTGTGACGCTGTTTCTGAGACTAGAGGGAGGGAGGGAGGGGGAGGGGGTTTGGCGTGAATTGGAGCACGGCAAAGGCTATTTACAATGACGAGTTGCTTACAAACATCAGTATTAATTGCAACATTTGCAGAAGTATTTGGCATAATGGTGTTTTATTGATAGTGAATAATAAGTTTGTTAAAAAGTAGTAGTAAGAGAGGAGAGGGTCGGGGAGTGGAGTGGAGAGGAGAGGTGAAACCCACTTTCATGCTTGTCAGCATCGTTAACAATCCACTGGAACTGCTGCTCAAGAGCGGCTGGTGAGAGGAGGTTGCCCCTGCTATCAACCACTGTCAACTTGTAGTAGTGACCTTTGCGCATCACAACGATGTGCTGCAAGGAGAGGCCGGGTGGGAGAGACACAGAGCAATGCATCGAACGCAACCAACAATACACATCAACTTTCCTGGTCATTCAATTAGAAAAGTTATTAATAATAAAGAAATTATAAGTTTCAAATAAACTTGATATCGTTAGACTTATTCCAAATTTTAATTATACGTATTTAGTTTACATATTGATTATTTATGGATATGTTGTTGTACTTTGTTTATTTAAACCACAACATAAGAAGGATGCTGAACTTGCTAGATAAGCAAACTTATGTATTTTACTTAGCTGAAATAAAAACAGAAATTTCAATTGTAGATTTTAATTTTAACTATTGAAACAAACTGGTATAGTTTAAATATTTCCACATACATTGATCCTGCTTGAGTCGTAGTGTTTGATTTCATCCATTTCTATGTGTGGTAATCTACAACAAGGAATGAAAAATGATTAATATACTAGTAAATTAATAATTCGAAACATCAAACATAAAAAATTAAGAAATATTAATATAAAATATTATTAATTTAAAATAAGTTATAAATATTTTAATAAATTTTATTTATTTAAAATTAGGTAAATTTATTTAAAATGAATAATTTATATAAAATGAAGATTTATATATTTAAAATGAAGATTTATATATTTAAAGTGAAGTATTATTTATTTAATATAAATTATTTAATAGAGAAATTTAAATAAAAGTTTAAAAATTTACATCTTCCATATATCTTCCAAGATATCAATATATCTTCTTTTACATCTTTTTGGTGCATAAAAACTATAAAAATCGATTATTATTAATATCTCTTTTATTAATTATAATAGCTTATAGGCGAAACAGCTTTGAACCGCCATAACTTTTCCCCACAATAATCGATTAATATGATATTTAACACAAAAGTAGATCCTAACACAGATGGGCTGCAGGTTTCCTGTCAAAACGATAGCAAAGGGTGTCATATGGATGAATAGGACATACACACCTGGTGGTACAGAAAACGCGGACATACTGCATCATACAGACTGGGATTGTGTTCCGGATGAGAAGCGGGCTGAGTTGTTCTCGATCGATCTCACGTTTAAAGGTTACCATCATATGGACAACGGTTGCTGCTCTGTGATTGGCCGAGAAGAAGAGACATAATATGTAGCTTTGAGTGGCGGTCTTATTGAATGTGGCCACAAAGATACATTATATAGTCAAACACGTATATTATTATTATGGTGCACACAAACCTTCTAGCCCTGTTTTTTAACTGATTAATTAGTAGATATATTGAACACACTTTATTATAATGTATTCATTTTTTAAATGTAAAAATAATTGTTATTTTAATATAAAATCAGTTGCAATTCGCAGTCGTTTTGTTGTTATCAGTAGTATTGATTAGTGAAATGTAATGGTGCCGTTTATTAACACCAGTTGTTGATTGATTGATTACATTTTAAAGAAAGTAAAATGTTATTAGTAACAAAGCGTATTCTATTATCAAAAACAAGTATAATATTAATATAATTATATTGCCCCTTATTATTGTTAACTTACAAAATTTAACCTAACCACCACAACTCTTCCTAAAATATCTTATTCAGGATTTTTTTTAATAATTAGCAGACATAAGGTTAACAAATAAAACTGGCTGACCAAATATAGCATGCGGGCACAGCAAACATATATCATAGTTGTGCTTTCTCAGCACCATTGTAGCAGAGAACCTACTATAAAAGAACTCTATTAGATAGAGGAATAGTGGCGCACTACGATACGTTCTCTTGGAACACAAACACGCCCGCCGTTTCTAAGTGATGAAAGAGAATAGTGGCGTGTTCTGTAAATATAAAAGAGTGCAACAGCCGATAAATTAGAGTATTTTCCTCAGTGTTAAGATTTATTCAAGGCCGATATATATCCATCTAATATATATATAAAGACATCTAACATAAAGCTATATTGCGACGTTAGACGTATCACATATTAAGTTACAAATATATTCAATCAGTATTTAATTTTCTATCTCAGCATTTGCGATATTTGTAAACAATATAAAAAAAAAAAAATTCCACAACTTTTTAATAAATTCTACACATTTTCTATACCAATATTTTTCAATTCGATAGTGATTGTATATTGTAGATATAGCACACCTACAATATGCTAAATTAGGCTAAATACCTACATTATGGCATGCAACTAACACGAATTAGAAATTAATACAAGAGCGCTAACAGAAAATATTTAGTAGAATAAATAAGTTTTTTTCTCGAAATTTCCAAATAATGTTTTTAATTTCAATTCAGGATGTTAAATATAAATAACGCCGGCCTTAGCTACGCAATCGAACAGGTAGGTAATATGGAATAAAAACATCCATAGTGAACTCATAAAATGCCAAATTCACAAGATGTTAATCATTCAGAAATGAGATTTATTGTTAATTAATTTATTAATGCCAAATATTAAATAATTTCAAAGATATTACAAAATACATGTAAGGTCAGGTATTTAATTATTAATTAATTTGCTATAAAGGGGATCCCAGAAAATATCCACATCTGCAACCGTGCAACTTATATTTTTAAAGAAGTCTCACTATTATATATTAATATGAAATAGCCAATTTTCTAGTGAGTCATAGGCACTAGTAACAACTCTTTCTACAATCAACAACCTGTTTACAATGTTACTCATTCATAAAAACACACATAATGGGTGGATTGCTCAACTGTGTAGTAACTTACGTCTGACTTACTATTGCGTTAGACATTATTTTTCTGTTGCTCAACTCTGTAGTAACTTACGTCTGT